>CAUYSK010045442.1:0-82158 GCA_963575035.1 Avahi laniger | reverse complement strand
TTCCTAAGTGGTTTTGATCAGGAATGGGCATTGCCTTTTATCAAATGCTTTTTCAGCGTCCAGTGAGATAATTAAAGTTTTTCCTTTATTCTCTCAGTGTAATGAGCCCATTGATAAATTTTTTAAACCATTCTCATACTTTCGTGGTTAACCCTGTGTGATTGTGGTGTCTTTTTATTTTAATACCTTATTGAGCTTAATACTGAATATTATTCAGGATTTGCTTATCTGTTTAAAGTGGACTTGAACATAGATTTCCCCTTGTCCGTGCTTGTCTAGTGGTGGTGTCAGAATTAGGTCAAATATTGCTATGAGACGGGTATCTCTCTCTCTCTCTCTCTCTCTCTCTGTTCTCTGAAAATTTATACAACTCGTGAGTCATTAAATGTTTGTGGGCATTAACTGATGTGAATGTTTCTTTTAGCCATTACTATTATAGATTTCATTTATATTGTATATTATTATCTAAAGTTAGAAATGTCATTTCTTAAATATTTATTTTTTATCGAACTTTACATAATGTATAATTTTAAAAGCTATGGAATTCTACAAATTTCTTTTTTCTTTTTGCAAAGCAGCCCCTGGCAGCAATGCTATCTCTGTCTGTTGCCCAGAAATAATAACTTCATCTATTTTAGCTGTTTCTTTTGAGATTTCACATGTCTAAGCAATACACTTTTACAACAATTTCTGATTCTTCATCACCAAATATTAACTACTGTCTTCCTACCAAAGAAGTGGGGGATTTGATTTTCTTATGATTATTCTAAAACCCACATACACACTTTGCGCATACATACGATAATTTCAGAGTTGGTTTGTAGTCAATATTTACATAATATTTAGGTAATCTTGACTATGTAAACATATATAAGTCATGCACAAAAAGTCACTTACTATACTATAATACTCCCAAAAAATTTCTGAAGTTAATAATTATCTCACTCCTCATGTCTAAAATAATTTGTGCCTAATTCACCACCAGATCTGGGTCCCCTCCACGCATTCCAGTTATTCGAGGCTTTATCTATGGATTACATATATGCACGTATGCATAGTTCAGAAGACAACCACTTAATGAATTATCACAAAGCAGACACACCCATGTCCAGGTACCCACACCTCAGGCCAAGAAACAGGACATTACCAGTGGCCAGAAAATCTCTCATCCCTTCATCCCATGACTTCGTGTTCTCCCCATTTCACCAGTATGTTGACTTCTGACACTACAGATTGCTTTTGCCTGTTTATAAAATAGGCACACACACACACACACACACACACACACACACACACACACACATGTACTCAAAGTAACGTCTGTGAGAATAATTCATATTATTCCATGTAACTGCAGTTTGTTATTTTATAATCACTCTGATACATGGTTGTTTAAATTTCCCCTAATGTACTAATCCATTTTACTGTTGATGGGCATTTGGGACATTTCCAGCTGTCAATTTAGCAAAAATAATGCTATTAAATTATGCAGGCTTATTGGTGATTATATATGTACACATTTCTTTGAGGTTATATACCTAAGAGTGTAATCATTGAAATTTAAGGTATTTAAACTCTCACCATTACTGTAATAAAGTTCCTATTGGTATCCTCACCAACATGTGGCATTTTCTAGCTTTTTAAATTTTAGCCATTCTGTTAGGAGTATACTAAGTTTGCCTTGTGGTTTTCGTTTATATTTCCCTGATGAGTAATGAGTTGGGCATTTTTCCTTATGTTTACTGGTTCTTTGGAAATTCTTTTCCGTCAAGTATCTGAGGCTTGCATTTTTCTCTTTTACTGATGTAATTTTTAGGAAGTTATGTTCTTAAAATTAATTGAATCTAACTTTCAGTTTTATAATGTTTTTGTTAATGATCTTTGCATCTTATTTAAGAAACATCTGCCTATTCTGGATATCAGATAGCGGATATTTTCCTCCCATTCATGGCTAACCTTTTAATCTCTTGAAGAAGAGAAGTTCTAATATTTCCAAGTCATCTAACAAATCATTATTTTCCATTACAGTTAGTTCTTTGTGTCTGGCTTAAGAAATCTTCCTGATAGTCAAGTTCATTCAAAAATTGCCTCTGATACAGTCCATAAGTTTTAATGATCTATCATTTATATCTAGATCTAACATATATCTGAGCTTGTTTTTTTATATGATAGGAGACAAGAAATCAAATTTGCTTTTCCTGTGGGAATCCAATGATCAAAGACCTCTCATTTAAAAGATGTTCTTTATACTCTAATGCAATGTTTTTTTTTTTCTTTCCAAAAATCAGGCCATCCAGAACATTTTTAAGGTCTGGGTTAAAAGTGTAGATGAAAATTCTCAAAGCATAGATATAAATCTTTACATATTGTAAGTCAAGGAAACAAATTGTTACATAAGCTACATTCCATCATCTTAGATTGACAAACACACACTTTTCTCACACTTCCACTTAATAAAATAAATTTCTACTTGAGCATTAGTTTAGCCTTATCTTATGATTTCTGCTATGTGTTATTTTTGTTGGCATCCACTGCAAAACATTTTCCAATTTTCATATTGATGTTTCTGACCAAGGAATTGTTTAAGGGTGCGTTGTTTAATTTTCACATGTACGAGGATTTCCTAGTTATTTTATTATTGCTAATTTCTCATTTCAGCATTTTGAGAATTTGACCATTATCTTCTGGCTTTCATCTTTCTCTTCTGAAATTTTAGCTGTCAGTTTATTCTTGCTCCTTTGAAGGAAATCTTTATTTTCATCAACTTTAAGCTTTTATTTTTGTCTTTGATTTTCAGAATTTTCTATATTGTGATTAAGTGTGCTCTTCTTTTTATTTGTTCTGCCTAGGTTTCATGTTTAGTATGACAATATTTATGGCAACTTCTGGAAAATCCTCATTCTTCTTGCTTTCATATATTTGTCCCATACCATACTCCTTTCCCTCTATTTATGGAATTTCCATCACACATATAGTAAATTTTTACACTAAGCTCCGTCAGTCTCTTACTACTTTTAACATATTTTTAAGTCCTTTTATTACTAACTACATGTCTGAGTATTTTCTTTTGATCTGTCTTCCAGTTTTCTAATTTTCTGTTCAGCTGTGTCTGATCTTGAATTAAACCTTTCCATTAAAGGATCTATTTTCTTTGCTTTGTAATTCTAGATTTCCCATCAGCTTTTTTTTTATAAGTTGCTTATTTTCTATATAAGTTTTCAATTTTGTCTTTTTTTTCCTTGGAAATATCAAATATATTTATTTGAAAAATTATGTCACAATTTATTATCTGAACCCACTATGAATATGCTGTTATTCTCTATTGTTTCTTTTGGGTTTGGAGTCATGTTATCTCCTCATATGCCTGGTAATTTTAGTAAATGCTAGACATTGAATTTGAAAAGTTGCAGAGATTATTTAATGATTCACATAATGTTGTCTTCTTTTAGAGAGGGAGTATATTTGTTTCCGTCCAGGATTAGACTAGCAAAACCAGCAATCTCAGGGTTCTTAGCCAAGGTAAGCCCAATGTGAACTCGGTTTCATTACTTTTAAGGGCCCTCTCATTCTAGTTTACTCTTACTCCTAGGATATAGTTTTAGGGAGAGTTTCCAGAATATTTTCATAGGCAGAGCTCCTCAGGAAACTGACTTTGAGACAAAGATCTGTGTGCTAAAGTTCTGTTTGGGGGTGTTCTTGGGAATTATGCTGAGAAAGAGCAGAGGCGGCAGGACCAGGCAAAGGGTGACATTGGACTGGGACGCGGTTGTAGCTGGAGCCTGGGCTGACCCCACTGGGAGCTCGGGAGCTGCGGTGGCCCTCAGTGGCTGTCCTTACTTTAGGTGAGGGGCCAAGTCTTTCCCTGCATCAACCAAGCCATGGATCTGCACTGGCCCAGGCAGAAAGTAGCCCGGGGCAAAGTAGCCCCTTCAGCTAAGAGCAAGTCATCTGTGACCTGTCACCAGCCAACACTCCTAGAAGCTGGGGGCGGGGTACTTTTCCTGTAAAGGGTCAGATACTACCTACTGAAGGCTTTGCAGCCCACACAGCCCCTGTCACCGCCACTCGGCTTTGCGGGTGTAGTGCGGAAGCAGCCGTAGACCACAAAGGACGGGTGCGGGTGGCTGTATTCCACTCCGACCTCACCTGTGCGAATAGGCAGGGAGCCATATTCGGCTCGTGGGTCACTGTTTGCCAACCCCTGGCCTCAGTCGGACAACACAAGAGTGTAATGTCATGAGGGGAGCTGAGTGTCTCATAACAGCGCCTATGTCACCCCCATCCTGAGCACATCGAGGCTCTAATATCTAGCTTCTGTCCCTCTTGCTCTAATTGTCAGATAAAAATGCCTACCAGCCTCTCAGTCTCTCGGGGACTTTGTCCAAATATTGCAAATGCTTTCAGAAGTGTGCTGTCCTATACAGAAGCCACTAGTCGCATGGAGTTATTTAAATTGAAATCAATGAAAATGAAATAAAACCTAAAAGTCAGACTCTTAGCCAAAGTAGCCACATATCAGGTGTTCCATACGCACGTGTGGCTAGTGGCTGCCACGCTGAGCAGAGGAGACACAGACCACCTTCCTCGTCCGGGATGGAATGCTTCATAGGCCGGTGCTGGTGTGGAGAAGACACTGACTTCACGTGCCAGGGTCTCCCGCGGGTCTTCTCCTCCACATCCTGCCCATGATTCTTCTCCCCACCAATAGCTCTCGGAGGACTTCAGATCAACTTTGTAAAGAAAGTTTTGTCCTGTTTTTCTAGTTCTTTTCAACAGAAATATCAGTCCACATTTTTTGGTCCATTATAACCAGAAGTAAACTTCTTTACTATTTTTAATGTTCTATTCATTTTTGACGTAAGCCACTCTTTCTATTGTCTATTTGAGCATGTTAAATACCCTCATTTCAAATTCTATTTGAGATTGCCCTGTTTATTCATTTTCTTGGTAGATTTCTTGGGTAGGTTTCTGAAGCTGGTCTATATTATTTGTTCTCAGTGGAAGCTGCATATTGCTTAGAGTTTCATATTAGCTTGTATTGGTGCCCTGTTGGTCCCATGGCTCTGGGATAAATTGTGCATGTGGTGTGTGTGTGTGTTACATATGTGTATGTATCGTGTGTGTACACATTAGCACATTCAGGGTTTCTGCATCCTGTTTCACAGGAAATTCATGTTCCACACCCACTAACAGCACAGGTTCAGGTTTTGTTTTATCAAAGGTGCTTTGTATGCAGTCATGGCCTGGGGAAGCTGGCTCACTTCTGAGTTGAGAGATTTGAAACAGCAACTGTAAATTCCAGTGTCCTCATCACAAAGGATGCCGTAGTTTAAGCAGAAAGCCCTTCCCCGTGTGGGCCCTTCAGCTTACTCAACTCCAGTCCTAAGTGGTGGGCCATGAGTCTCCAAGTCTGTCTTAATTTTTGGCTTGAAAGTGTATCTATATTTCAACTGTGAAGTGGCTGCTCTTTCTTATTTTCTATCTGGCCTATATATTTTTTTACATTCAGCATATATTTAATCCAAAATTTTTCTGTTTGAAGCAGAATTAGAGGAGTATCATCATCTGTTCTGTCTTGAGCAGAAGCCCTGTGTACTCACGTGACCAGTGTCCTCACATTCAGTTCTCACACTGACCCTAAAGTCGCTATTACGATAGCTGTTTTTCTGGGAAGGCAAAGAGATGCAGAGTGGTACCAGAGCTTCTGTCCGGCGGGGCACACAAAACCAAGTGAGTATTTGGGGGGCAGGGGCTCAGTGTCCACTGAGAACAGGCGGGCAGTGGAGGCACAGCAACGAGGATCGTCAGGGCAGATCCAACCTTTCCTTTCTGCGTCCCGGGAAGGAGACCTGTTAATTCTGCTGTTTGCTCTCCTGTGGGTGCTCTTGGGTGACAGACTGAGAGAGTGCTCCAGGCTCCTGGGGCCATGGAGAGGCACACACAGCTGGCAGCGATGAGCATTTGTTGTTGGCCAGCAGCTGGTGAGCGTGGCGTCTGGAACATGGTGAGCATCTGATTAAACAGTCATTGAATGAGCGGGTGGGCGGCTGGATGGATGAAAGATTAGGACAAAAACAATGACACAAGGCTAAAACGACGGACACCTGTGACAGCAGCATTTTGTGTAGTGACAGTGGCATGTACCATGTATTGGGCACTGCGTGTTGCAGCAAGAACATTTACATGTTACATTGCATTTGGCTCTGATGGGAAATGTGTGAGCAATATGTTATTTTCCATTTTCCAAGTGGGGAAAGTGAGCTAAATGATATCCTGCAGAAGCAGCCCAGCCACTGCACAGAGCATGAAGTGTCAGCCTGACCCCAAGTCCCGCGTGTTCTGCCTTGTGAAACGGTGGGTGGGCGGTGAGTGGCGGACGGTGTCCAACCGTGAAGGGCAGGAGGTCGGGTGCGAAGGGGACAGGCCGTGGGGGTCCTTTCTGCCCCGGGCTGGCGGGACCCCGGCGAGGGCACTATGCATGTTGCTGCCCCACCTGCAGCGAGATCGAGTGACATGGACTAGATGGCCACGGTGGCACATCCCGCAGTCTGAAAACTAGGCACGTGACACTGCAGGGCCACGTGGGCGCTGGCAGCCTGAAAGAGGTGTTTTCTTCACACGTCTGCAGGGTCGTCCCAGGGAACCTTCTACAGGGTGAACTGTTTCTTCAGAAGCCTATTTTTGACACCTCTTCGCCCACTTCCCTTGTGCCCTCCATGGAGCCAACAGAGTCGACCATCCTGCTGTTTGTGGTTAACTCTCACCTGGGCGCAGGGAGGCTGGAGAGACAGTGTCTACGCACTCTCAAAAAGCCATTATCTTGAACCAGAAACAAGGGCTGATGCATTTTATTGTCTTTTTTCTTTCTGAAAGATCAGCTGTAAGATCTCACCTGGCCACCCCCTCCCGGCCCGGCCAGTAGAAGCGGGTGGGCTTGGCAGTGATTAGCAATAGCCTTGCTCCAGCGGTGAGGGTGACGTGCAAGTTACTGCAGCCCAGAATGACGGTGACACGGAACGTTTTTAGAGCATCATCTCCCGGGAAGGTTGGAATAATCGCCCACCTTCTTTGATCATCTGTGCAGACCCCCACACTGAGGCGGGTCTTGTCCCCTCGTTCCTGGGAGCACATCAGATGTCACTCAGGGAGGGTGGGCTCTGCTGCATCCAGTCATAGCCCCTCCACATGTGACCACTGTGGAAGTTCTGTGACCACAGTGCTGTGGTCCGAACATTTGCACCCCCCCAGGTGACCATATTAGGAGGTGAAAGATCAGGGGAGGTGATTGAATCACTGGCGCTGTGCCCTCAGGAGTGGGATGAGTACCCTTACAAAAGACCCCAGAGGGACGCTGCCCCCTTCCACCATGCGAGGACATAGCGAGAAGGCACCGTCTACAAACAGCAGTGGGACCCGGCCAGGCGCCCAGTCCGCTGGAGTCTTGAGTGTGGACTCCCAGACTCCAGAGCCGTGAGAAATCTCCTGCTGTTACGAGCCCCCCAGCCTATGGCACTTTGTCACAGCAGCCCGAGGAAGCTAAGACACACAGCCCTGCCCACCCCGGGAGGGCACAGCCGGATCGCGTGTGCTGCCGGGGGTTTACAGTGAACGCGGCACATATGCGTGTCCCGGAGCCTGGTCCAGGGCAGACACTAGCCAGTAAACGACAGCGGAGCTGCGTCTGACACAGACACTCTCACGGAAGGGATCCAAGTTATCAATGTGGAGGAGACCTGGCGTCTTGGAGGAGGCGGCGGTGACAGCCATGTCCACCAAGGTGCACCAGTGCTCTCAAGCCAGAGGTGCCTCTTCTGAAAGTGGTGATAATGATGCGTGGGCAAATTGTCAGGAAAACGTGATAAGGGGAAGGTGTGAGTGACGGACTCAGCGCTGGAGCCCTTCAGCCTGCTGTGAGGATGTCTTGCTCTCTGCGGTGACCACCTGGACCCCAGAGCCAGCAGCGCTCAGGCCGTCATGGGTGCCGAGTCCCTCACCTGAGTCCCCACCCACCTGATGTTGGTGGCCAATTGCATGTAATTCGGAAAGCACCTCTGCGAGGCCACCGCTGCAGCCATGAGCCAGCCTGACAAGGGACAGCCATCAATCAAGGCAGTTTCCTCCATCTCAAAGAGAAACCCATCTCCAGGGTCTTCTTCCCTCCAGGGCTCTAGAATGTTCTTTCACCTTGCTGTAGATAGAGCCTCTCTCTTTACTCCTGGCTGTGCCAGGTCTCCGATGCTGCCCAACACGAGATCCACATAATCTGACTTTGGCACGGAGACTCTCATCCTACTTGTTTAAAGAGATCTTGGATGGGCTCAATCCTCCTGGCACACTTCTGGACACTCAAGCAGGAACTCAGTAAATATTTGCTAAATTTAATTCAACGGCAGGGAAAACCCCAGGGAAAGGTATTTCTGGTGTTTGCCTGTTTGTTGGTGGCCCAGCTTCTCCACGGGTGGCACATGGGACCAGACGTCAGAAAACGCTCTCTGACATGGAGGGTGCTGCCTTCTGGCTGAAGTCCACAAAGACAGCAGAACGTGATGGCATCGGGTCTCATGCATGCCGTGAGGCCACGCCAGCCGGGAAATGGGGGGACAGCTGGCCCTGCCACTCAGCAACACAGAACCACTTCCCTCGTCTCTGCTAGGGCTCCTGACACTGACTTAGAAATGCAAGTACCGTGGGGACCATGAACAGAGAGGCCCGCGGGGTCCACGCAGCGAGTTCTGAGGCGGCTGCAGGCCTCATTCAGGGGTAAGTGAACAGAGGGGAGAATAAAAACACAGAAAAAGTGTCAGCACCAATGAGTTCCATACAACCAATAAACGAAAAATACTTTTCTTCCTGCTCATTTGTATTCTGCCGATGCTCACCTTGCAAATGAGCTACACAGTCGAATCTCTTCCTGCATATCCGTCTCAAGAATAAAATCCTGCCCTGGCTTCTTCCTTCGCAAACTACAGTGAAAATCTGCCCTATTTCCTTGCCTCTCTCCCTCTTCCCACCTTCCCAGTATTTGCTCAGGTAGGAAATTTTGCACTCAAGCCATAACATGAATACTGTTTTCATTCTGCACCATCCTGACTTCTGTTTCTCAGACTTTCCTACAAGCTACGCTTTTCCCCAGAGGCCTGGGGACTTGCCAATCAATTCCTTTGCCCAGAATCCTCCTCCCCAGGTGCTTTAGGGTGGATCCTTCACATGGGTCGGGCTCAGCTCACCTGGCACTTCCTCCAGGAAGTCTGCCCTGACCAGTGCAGAAGCCGGCCTGGCCCTCGTCACGCTGCCCACCTCCCCTGCCTGCGCTTATTTCCAACTGCCCTGATCTCATTTCATATCTCACGTGTGCACACGTGTCTGCCCCCTCCTGGGAGGGGCTCCAGGAGAGCAGGGCCAGCCTCTCCTTCCCCTGCTGTGTTCCCCGATCCCACGGGGACCCCAAATACATCGCTGTCGACTGGGGAATGCACACATGTGATCCGGGTGTGAGCGCCGGGTTGTGAACAGCCACTGCACTTGCCCTCCTGAGATTCCGGAGAAAAGACAACGTCTATCAAATACGACGAGTGTTACGAAGGTCAGAGGATACTGTCAGACGCATTCGTGGTTAAGACGTTAGGGGAAAAGAGCCCATTCACAGACACAATGTCCAATTAGGTTTGGGAAGATCAGAGCTGACCCTACAGAAAGCAGACATCGTGCTGTCAAAGGCAGACCCCAGAGCACTCACAGGGTGAAGGGTCAAGGGCAAAATGAAGAGAGACCCCGGGGAGACGTGCAGACACGGAGAGGACCCCACGGCTCTCAGGGGAGGTAACTGATGGTGTTGAGGAGGTAACAAGCCAACCGTAGCAGAAACCACATCCAAAGGCTCTGTAAAGAGAATCTGCTTGACCTCAGCCAGTGGGAAGGAATCTCATACCCCAGACAACGTACAAACGTCACTACGGCGCCGAGAAATGACTGCATTCTAGGAATAAATAAAACGTAAAACAAAGAACACTATGAATTCAAGTCAACAAGTTAATAAAAGGAAAAATGAAATGTGATATAAACAAAAAAAAATAAAGAGCAAAACTAAATAAATTAGATAATAGCAAAAGGATAACACCGAAATAAATATATGGATTGATATTTTTAAATCAACAACTCCCAGCCTAACTTGGAAAAACAGAAGTAAGCTGTCCCAGAAGGGGGTTATGCCATAGAAGAGGGACGTAAAAGGCACGTGAGACACACGTTTTTCTAGAAGCTGTGTGATTCAACAGTTTACTGGGAAAATATAAATTAACACATCAACTCAAAAGAGGTGAAATGTCTGGGTATCGGCTCAGGCCGCCTCTGTCAGAGCACACGCCACCGGCCCCGCGCAGCGCCGTCACCTCACTCACAGAGTCCCCCGTCCCGCCGTGGCCAGGGCCCCCCGAGGATGCCCTCTCCCACTCAGACACCCACAGCCCCCGCACCCCATCGGTACCGCACTGCTGCCTCTGGGCCTTCCCGCGCCAGTCTCCAAGATGCCCTCAGGTGGCCTCTTCATCTGACCTGGGATAAAGTGAGTGGCCTTCCAGGGAATCCAAATCAGCACCTCGTCACCACTCCTGGGTCTGCGGTCTTCTCCTCCTAGCAGTTTTCATCCCTAATATGTAGGATGTTTAATTCTTCATGTCTCCGTCTCTCGCGCTCTCTCTCTCTCTCTCTCTCTCTCTCTCTCTCTCGCACACACACACACAGAGACACAGATTTAAGGAAGAAATTTCGCCCCGCACCCATGGGTCCCCGCATGCAGGTGCCCCTTGGCTTTCAGCCTGGCCGGGACAGCACGGAGGCTGGGGGCTGCCGGGCAACCCGCACGCTCTGCTCTGTTCTGCGGCGAGGGCTGCTCCCCACCCCGCCAGTGCGAGATGGAGCAGGGAGGCCCAGGCCACCACGTCACGCCTTCCACAACCCCCACCTTGTTTCCTCGGCGGGTGATCACCGAGCCCGGGAACTCGACGGGACTTCTAGGACC
This sequence comes from Avahi laniger, assembly GCA_963575035.1. Taxonomy (NCBI): domain Eukaryota; kingdom Metazoa; phylum Chordata; class Mammalia; order Primates; family Indriidae; genus Avahi; species Avahi laniger. The sequence continues at coordinate 71,141 of CAUYSK010045442.1, read as the reverse complement.
TGGGGTGCCACGGAGGGGAGAGACAAGATGGGTGGGGCCCTGTCGGTTCTGGAAAGGACCTGGGGCTTTGAGAGAGGCAGGGAGCAGCCCGGGGTGCTGCAATAGAGGCGGGGGCTGCGGAGGTGGGAGGAGGAAGACAGGCCCGGCAGGTGCAGCGGGCCGGTGGAGGAGCCAGGTGGTGAGGGCCCAGCCACAGCACCTCAGCCAGAGGGACCCTCAGCACCTGCGGGAGCCCAGAGAACAGAAAGGGTTCCTGCACAGAGGCTGGGGGTGCTGCCGGGAGATGGGGTCCCGGGGCTGGCCCCCGAGTCTGGCCACAGGGCTGGCACTCTGGCTGCTGCTTCGCGATGCCACCACGGCAGCTGCTGCCGCTGGCCTTGGGCCTCAGGTTCGCGCAGAGAGCAAAGCCAGGCTTTGAATCTCCCAGAATCCCCAAACACAAGAAATCCAGGAGCAGGCAAACGGCCACGGTTCGGGACCCAGGGTATCAGCCGCACGTTAGGGCGGCAGCGATGGATAAGCACAGAACGTGGGCTTTAGACTCAGCCTTGGGCAAGCTGCTGGCCCTGTCTGGGCCAGAATTCTCGCCCTCCCGCACCACTAGGACACTTGCCCATCCTCTTTACGGAGGAGGGGCAATGCATGCGGAGGTGTGATGTCCAGAGCAGCCCGTCTGAGATGCCAGACATTATCGCGCAGTCGCCACAGGGAAGCCAGTTCACAGTTCAGGGGCTGAAATAGTCATTTCCCTCCCCACCTGTAGGTGAACCAATAGATACTCAAGCTGATTAAAGGAAGCTTCTAGAAGGTTTCTCCCCACCCGAGACTTGGCTTTCACTCCAAAGCGCTAGGCCCTGCCATTAACCTCCTGCCATTAACCTTTGGTGTTCTTCAATTAGCAGCAGCCAGGGGTCCTTGGCAGGTGTCAGAATTTGGAAGGACGGGCCCAGGGCATCGCCCCAGGCTGCCGCAGAAGGTTCTAAGTGCTCTGTTGGAGGGAAGCCCAGGAGATATCGATCAGACATAGGTGGGGCACCTCCAGAGGGAGGAGGCTTCGTGCCCCAGATCCCACTGTCCCGCTGCAGGAGGAGGTTTTCCCTGGGGCCGAGATGGAGGCAGAATTCCCTGCTGCTTGGGGGGCCCTCCCTCTTCTGAGGGATGTTCCCTGCTTGTGGGGCACCTTGGAGCCAATGCCATCACAGCCTCAATGAAAGCTCTGCACACTCCCCATAATTGCAACCTTATTACATCCACATACTTCGGGTTGCACAGTAACCAGAAGTGGGGAGCTGCCCCCTCACCTACCAGCTGTGTGACCTTGAATGTCTTGCCCCGTGTGACACGGGGACGCTGGAGCAGGTCTTCCAAGCTCTGCAACCCCCAAGAACTTGCCTCATGTCCTGGACCTGCCGCAGATGAGTTATGTGGCCTTTGACAACTTAACTTCCCCGTGACTCAGTTTCCTCCCTTGACCCTACAAGTAGTAAAAGCTACTGTAGGATCCAGTGAGATAATCCACCTGGCAGCACTTACGGGGGAACGAGCTACCTGCAGGTGAGACCTGCTTGTGCCTAAGCCCCACCCTGGGCGACTTTGGGAAGAGGCTCGGAGCCGGAAGTGAGGGCCAACCAGCCAGACTTTCCCCGACGCTCTCCAAGGCAAAGATTCCGGCTGTGTCCCAGTGTGTCCGTGCCTCGTGGGGCCCTTCGCCCTCCTCCATGCCTCCTGTGCTCTGTCCCTCACATTTCCGTCCTCACAGAGGGGCATCTCCCTCTGCTCCATCTCACTGCTCCAGCCCTGTTTTTCAGGACGATGGCAACTGGGAAGCTCTGGGACTGGTTTGCTGGGGGCGAGACGGGTGCGCGCCGGCGCCTGCGTGGTGGGTGGGGCGCTGTGAGGGCTGTCGAGGAGGAGGGGACGGCTCCTGCCCCGGTGCCTTCACCTCTTGCTCTGTTCTCTACAGTCTCATATCACCCTTTCACTAAAAGTCTACCTTGGTTCCCAAAAACATTCCCCAATCAAAGGAGCCCAGGCTCCCCGGAGAAGGGGCTGGTTCCAGGCAGGGGCAGGGAGTGTGCAAGGTGGGCCCGGAGCGTCGTACAGAGTCAGAGGGTCAGGACGGGCTCAGGTCACCCATGGTGGTGGCTGTCAAAGGGTCCCCATGACCCAAGCTGCAAAAATTGACCCACAGAATAATGTAATATTGGATTATAACCCAAAGTATGAAATAAGTATCCATAAATCTCTGTTGATATAAATAAATCATGGAATAAATAAATTAATGGGGAGGGGAGACAGGTATCTCATGTAGAAGAATTCCAAATTACTTATCTAGATACTTCCCCCTTTAATTCGGGCTATGCGAGGTGTCTTCCTCCCAAAGAGCACAGCACGGAGACGAGGGGAGGGCCCCTTCAGTGCAGACGCTGACGACACAGCTCGGCCAGGGACCCGGGCAGCACCCGCAGTGGGGAGGCAGGTGGACAGCAGGCGCCCTGACCAGGTGTGCTGAGAGGACACCTCACCTCTGCACCCCCTCCCACGGCCCCACCCGGTCCAACCATGAGCCACACATGGGACGCATCCTACGCGAGAGACGTTCTACGACACTCCTGGCCGGCACGTAGAAGGGAAGGCTGAGGAACCAGCGCAGCCAGGAGGAGCCTGGGACACAGGAGGACTAAATGTCACATGAGATCCTGGGGCGGGAAAAAAAGCCATTCGATTAAAAACAAAAACAAATTCCTAGAGAAATCTAAATGAATTATGAAATTTAGCTAATAAAGGCATAGCTACATTGGTTCACTAGTTATGACAAATGTACCATGCTGACATAAGATATTAATAGGAAAACTGGACATGATATACACAGAAACTTTTGACATTATTTCTGTAATTTTTCTGCAAATCTATACCTGTTCTAAAAAATGGTTTATTTTTTAAAAATCAGCCTATAGTTAGATGAGCTCTTTCATCCAGAACATGCAGAAGTTGGGCTACTGAGCTGGGGATCTTCCCATGGTGACAACCTGGCTGTCTGCGTCAGCGGCACCTCCCTGAGCACACGACTGCTGAGTGGTCCTCGCTGCGGCCGGTGTCGGCGGAGAGAGATGCAGCCGGCACACCCTGAAGAGCCAGCGCCCGGAATCCCTCCCACACTGCCCTCGAGGGAACTATCTGCCCAGGAGCTGATGGCCCGCAAATGAACGTGTTTTATTACACCGGACATTCCGCGCCCACTAAAGGACTGTGGTGAGCCGGGCTCGGGCCTGGGGAATGTTATTTGCCTAGGCAAGGAAAACCGAAAATCAGAGCAGCCCAGGCTGCCACCTTTGCTCCTTGCCGACTCCTTGGTCCCCACACAGGTCTCACACCTTTCCCGTGGGCCCCACACCTGGAGCGGGTGGGATTGGGCACACTGTTCTTCAGCCAGGAAACACAACCAAGCCACCAAGGAGCCCCTTAAGAGCTCAGATCCCGATCGGCTCTGCTCACCCAGGAGCCGTGGTGCAAAGGGCGCAGGGTTTGCTGTGCGTAGATGTGGGCAAAGAGGAGACGGCAAAGGGGTCCTCCCAGACCTCGTGCTCGGGAGGTCAAACTCACCTTAGCGGAAAGAATCCAGAGGCTGAAGGAGGCCTGGGCTGAGGCTGGAGGAACCGGCAACAGAATGGAGGCCTCTGCCCTCCCCTGGGGCGCGCGTGGGAGCACTCAGAGTGCCCACAGGAAGGACGGCAGAGTCTCGAGGAAGAGGGCGTGGGGCCAAGCACCTTGGAATAATTGAGGAAACACACTCACACGCGCACATGTGTATGTACGCATGCATGTATGTATGTTTGTGTTTGCAAGCATATAAGTGTGTACATACACACGTCTAAACATAACACACATGCATATGTACCTATGTGCACACTGTGCACACATGTGTGTGCAAACATGGATCCATGTGGCTGGAGGACGAGGAGCAAGAGAAAGGGCAGGTGCTGAGCATTCTGGAGCCAGAGGGACGCACAGCCGGCACGCACTGTGCACGGAGGCGGGTTTAGCTCTCAGCGTGAAGGGAACCAGTGAAGCGCGTTAGGCAGGAGAATAACGCAGCGCGCTGTGAGATGCACAACTCTGGTGGCCTCTCTGTGGAGAGCGGGTACTTGGGGCAGTAACGGAGTCAGACCAGTTGTGAGGCCTCTGCAGAGACCCAGGCAGCGAGGACGGTGGCCTGGACCTGGCGGTGACGGAGGGGTAGAAATGGGAGACCGGGTGGGAGATGCGCACCAGTGGCACAAAGCTCGGAATAACGGTAGTGGGGGAGAAGTGACATCTGGAGAGGGGCAGTGGGGAAACTGGATGTGACACTGGCCAAAAGTCTTCCAAAACTGAAGGTTCACACCATGCCACAGACTCGCGAAGATCTGTTCACCCAAGACAGAGAAACTCAGAGAAAATGCGACCCGTGGGCATATTGTGCAAAACTAGTGAGGGGGAGGAAAAAGACAAAGGAAAACCCTTGAAACAACCAGAGAAAACGGCTGCGTGGTCATCCCAGGAGCAGCGAAGACAGAAAGAACACCGTGCGGCGTGAGGGAAGAAGCGCAAAGGCGCCAGCACTGCGCGCTCCATCCAACGTTCTCTACAAAACCCCCACGGGCAGCGCTCTCTACACTTACAGCATGACCATAAATGAAGACAAAATACGGACATTTTCGTCAATCAGAAACTAACAGTTTTGAGCCTATGGATCAGAGTGAAAATAAATACTCAACAGAATTCTTTTGACCCATTGAAATAATTGCTAAAAAGGACAGTGAAAATGAAAAAAAAATACAGAAAGAAATGAAAAGCAAAGGATGAAAGGTGGCTACAATTCTATGAACTTAATTGTACAAAATAATAGTACTAATTTCCTCTAGAGTTTTTGTGTGTGTGTGTGTGTATATATATATATATGATTAAAATGCATGCTAATAATAATGCAAATGGCTGGGGGTGAGTGATTGATATCAAAATGATCTTGGGAGATCAAACATTATTGGGACGTCTTTGTCTTCATTTACGACGATGCTATAACTCAGTATAAACTGTACCTTGGGCCTTTTGCAGAACTATGCATACAGCGTGAAACTGTAGTGCCTCCCGGCTTCCGCCACAGACATTGTATGGTCACTTTCAGTCTTACCGTGGCCGCTTCGATGACCACGGTCCGTTTTTCCTGGATGCCTCTAACCACCTCAGCGTAAGAGAGAGTTTTTGTTCCGTAAAGTTCCAAGACATTCATTACAATCTCTGAGGTAGTTACCTTAAGAATTGTTACAAAACGTACCCTTATCAAGCTAAGAGAGGGACATCAATAGCCTTAAATACATATATAAAGAATAAATAAAATCAGTGACCTAAGCTTGCATCTCAAGAATCTTGCAAAAGAGAATAGGCAAACCAAAGTCAACACAGGTAGCAAGAAGCAAATAAGCACAAAAGTAAAAAAAAATATCAAATAGAAGAAAACAACAAGGAGAAGTAACAAAGCCAAAAGATGGCTCATTTAAAAATATATATATATATTCTAAAATGTTAAACTGAGCAAGACTGATCAAATAAAACATTACCAATATCAGGAATGATAAAAGGAAATTCATTGCAGACCCTACAGGTGTTAGAAGAAAGAAAGGATATTATGTAGCACTTCATGACAATAAACTAGATAATTTAAATGAAATAGGAAATGTTTTTAAAATATGCCTTCTAAATATGTCACAAGAACAAATTTTAAAATCTTTAAAAAACGTCTTTATCTGTACAAATGCATGGGACACGTGTGCGATTTCGTTACCTGCATAGATCGTGTAGCGGTCAAGTCAGGACTTTCAGGGTGTTCGCCACCCAAACAGTGTACATGGTACCAGGTAACTAATTTCTCGACATCCAGCCACTCCCACCTCCTCCAAATTTAAAAATCTTAGCAGACCCATATTCAGTGAAGAAATTGCTCCTGTTACTTAACAACCCCCTGTGCCCACCTATGTAAGCAAAAGAAAACAAAAGAAAAATCTTAAAGTTCAAGATGATTCATGAGTGAATTCTTCCAAGCACTGAAAGAGTAAAACCAATATTATTCAAGGTCTTTTAGAGATAGGAAAAGAGGAAAAGATGTCCAACATCTGTAATGAGTCCAATTTATTATTTTTACACGAAATCTAACAAAATACATTAGAAGAAAAAAATTGGAAATCTATCTCTCTCATTGACATAGGTGCAAAGATAATAAATTGTTAGAATATGAACATTCAGTAGTAAATAAAAGGTTAATACATTAGGACCAAGTGGCATATATGCCAACAATGCAAAGGCAATAAATATGTGAAAATAAATCATGTACCTCACTGAATGAAAGAAAAAAATGGGCAAATGACATAATAGTTTAAAATTGTGTGAAACACACATGCCTTAGCCAAACTTCAACACAAACATTCAGTCTAAACACGCTGAGCACCAAGGGTGAGATGGGCATGTCATTATTGTGATCAAAGCTCACATTTAACACACTGACTCCCACACTAGAAAAAAATCATTTTTCCTTGAGTCTGTGGTGTTTTATTATGAAAATAGAATAAAAACTTCGAAAACAAAACTATCCTTTCTAATTTAATGAAAAATTTGTCATTTTTTATTGTTTTCTGTTCGTGAGTTACGAGCAACTTGAATAATAGTTCACACGCCTCTCAAGGTAGAGATGTGTGAGTTACACATGCTTCACGAGGCCCCGGGCTCCAAACCAGCATGAGTTAAATACAACTCACAGGGCAGTTAATGAGTTAAAGGTTAATTATTAAAAGATTTATGTGTAAATCGAAAAGAGCATTGTATCTGCTATTCCCACTTTCATTCAACACTGTGCTGGAGACTTTAGTCAGTGAAATGAGGCAAGAAAAATAAATAAAGAGAATAAAGATAAAAAAAGAAGAAAAATTCTCATTGTAGATATAAAAAGTCCAAATATCTACAAAGAAATTAGAAATAATACATGAATTTGGTAAAGTCATTTGATATATAATCTGTACAAACAGGAACAAAAAGTACTGCATTTTCTCCACAGCTACAATCAAATAGAAAACGAACTTGTAAAAAGATAAAATAGCATCAAAAATCAAATAAGTAGAAATGAACCTAGTGAAAGCTGTGGAAGGCCTCTATATAAAATTTATACAATGTTACTCAGAGAAATTAAAGAAGGTCGTATCAATAGAAAGATATTCCATGCACTGGGTGACTCACTGTAAGATTCAATTCTCCCCAAATTGATGTATGAACGCAATGCAAGCCCCAAAATATCCCCTGCAGAATTTTCTGTGGAAATTGACAAGATTCTTCTAAAGTGTATGTGAAAATACAAAAAGGCCAAAATAGCCAAGGAAATCTCAAAGAGAGTGAACAAAACTGGAAAACTTACACTGGGAGGTATCAAGGCATGCTATAAAGCCACGGCTGTGACTCCGGTGCGAGTTTAGAGGAGCAGAAACACGCGCAGAATAGCAAGTCCAGAAATAGATCTTCACATCTGTCTGAATTACACAATGGTGCCACCGCCGCTCCTGGGGGAGAGGGGGATTTTCAGCTGCTGCTATGTCAGTCCGAGACCCACAGGGAAAACAACAATGAAATCCGACCCCTGTCGTGTCCAACAAATATTTCCATATGCATCACAGACTTCTGAAGCTAAAAAAAAAGAAAAAGGCTTCTGGAAGAAAATGTCTTCCTGAATTTGGGAGAAGAAAATATCTTTTAAACCAGACAAAAATATGCTTACTCTTCCTAAAATGTATCACCACAATGTTCAGAGTACAATGAAGCTATTATTACCCAAAAAATAAAAAAAAGATGAGCTCCGAGAAGAAACAGGAGAATGGGCCATTGGGCAACGGTCAATGGAAAAAGCCGTCAGGAGAAACTGATGCTGAGGGATTTAGCTGTTGAGATGCAAACAAGGCTCTAAACACATAAGACTAACCAGACTCACTTTCTAAAAATCCAAATTCTTTTCTTTAAAAGGTGCCAACTAAGAAGTTCAGAATCAACACACAGACTTTGCTTGTGGCCGCCGTAGAGCAACTGGTGAAGGAGCTGCCCTTCCACGCGCGCCACTGCAAACCAGGTTCCAGACCCCGGACTGACGCACGGCAGAGCTGGGAAAGCGAGGAGAAGCAAACGGGTGCCTCGGGCGTGCTGCGGGCCTGGCTTTCCGCCCGGCGTCGGATTCTGGCCACGGAACCGTGAGACAGTGCCCACACCGAGCCCGGCCCGGCTGTGATAGGCAGCAGGAGCCCAGGGCTGGATGGGCCCCGTCACGTGAGAGCTCCCAGAACTCACAGCAGCTGCCGGGGGACTGAAAGGGAACCCAGACTTTAGGGGCTCCCTGCTGGAGAGCTTGGGGTCTGCTGCGGCCAGGGCAGAACCTCACTTGGGCACTCGGCTGAAAGCCCAGAGAGACCCCAGCCCAGAGTCAGGACACCCTTGAGCGTGAGAAGCACAGGTGGGGTGGAGGCGCTTGCCGAAGGTCGCTCACTGTCACAAAGATCAAAGAAAGCCTGACAAATGTAACCAATCTACCTCCCAGTAAAAACAAAACAACAAACTCCACGCCCTTGAAAGGACGTAATCTAGTCCCCTAAAATCTATCACCACCACGTCCAGAGTACAATAAACATATTGTGAACCAGGAGCAGAGACAGCAAAGAATGACCCTCGGGCAACAGAAAACCCGTCAAGAGAAACTGACGCTGAGGAACTTAGATATTGGTGGAAAATGGGGGCTTCTAAAGAGCTGTTTGCAGTCTGCGGGGTGATTTACTGTGATGGAGGACCACGGTGAGCCCACGAACAGTGATTTCAACCGAGAGACGGATCCTATAAAAAGTAACCAGATGGGAATTCTATAACTGAAAAGCACAATTTTTAAAATTCACTGGAAGGGATTAAGAGAGATTTCATATTGCAGAAGGAAGTGTGAGCTTGAAGACACATCCATGGGAATTGTCTAATTTGAAGAACACAGATGTAAAAGATTGAAAAAATAGTGAAGAGAGCTTGCATGACCTATGAGATAATATCAAGTGATCCAATGTATATTTGAAGTCTCATGGGGAGAGGAAGGAGAAAATGCAGTAGAAACAGAGATCTGAAAAATAATTGTCAATTTTTTCCTGAATTTGATAGCAATTAAATTCAAGATCAATGACTCCCACGCAGAATGCATTCAGACAGTACCGTGTTTATGTATATCACAAAGAAGCAGATAACAATCAAAGTTTAATTTTTTTAACCTCTATTGTCAACCCTGGCCTATAAAATCAAAGTTTAAGAGAAAAAGGAAATCTTCAAAGTAATCAGAGAAAAAAGGTAGATTATTCGCCCACAGAGGAGCCATGACATGACCTCTCATCAGAAAGGCTGGAGACCAGGAGGAAACCGAGAAGAGTCTTTAAAGTGCTGGGAAAACACAAGAGAAATTCTTAAGCCAGAATTACATAACCAGGAAAACACGCTCCAAAATAAGTACGAAATAAAGACAATATCTGATAAAAGAAAGGTGAAAGAATTAGTCACCGATGAACCAAAACTAAAAGGATGCTAAAGGAAGTTCTTCAAGCTGAAGAAAAATAATATGGAATGAAAGTTCAGGTTTGCAGAAAAGATTAAAGTGCATCAGGTGAGTGATTGTTAAAAGAAGTAATATTGTAAGTACCTGGTGCTGTGGGATTTATAATGTATGGAGATAAAAAATACATGGCAACAATGGCCCACAGTACGGGAAGATACTTAAACAGAAGGATATACTGTAGGGTTCGTAAAGTTTATGTGAAATAGTTTAATGTTAACTCTCATGGGCTGTGGTAAATTGAGATTGCATTTTGTAATCCCCAGGCACTTAAACACACACAAACACAAAAGTAAAACTAAAATGTCAATAGTGGAAATAAAAATGAAATTCCAAAATATGTTTGATTAAGGAAGGCAGAAATAAAGAAATAAAAGAACAAAAGCCAGATTGAACAAAGAGAAAAAAGGATATAATAACATAACCATATTGATAATTACATGAGATATAAATGGAAAATAATACTCTAATTAAAAGACAGAGAACGTCATATGCATAAAGAAGCAAGACTCAACTACGTGCCATTCACAACGGAAACATTTGAAACATAAAGGCAGACAATTTGAAAGTAAAAAAATCAAGGAAAAGATATATCCTGAAAACAGTAAACATAAGAATTCTGGCGTGGTTATGATAATGTAAGACAATGCACAATCTAAAACAGGGATTATAACTGAGATAAAAAAGGAAGTCCCATCATGATAAAATAGTCCACGCGCCACAAAGGCATGGCGGTGAGATAGGAGTGCCGTTAGAAGCAGCCTTGCAAACACAGGGAGCAAAAACTCGCAGAAATAGGAAAATCTACACTTAGAGTTGGAAATTTAAAAACCTCTCTCTCAGTAATTGATAGAATACATAACAGAAACAAATTAAAACACATTTAAAAGACCAGTAAAGACATAAAAAATCTGAAGAGCTCTCCCAACCACATTGAACTAACCGGCATTTATGGAAAACTGCGCCAGGCACGCCTCACATTCTGTTCAAGTGCATGGGGAATGGTCACCAACACGGCTCATTTGGTGGGCTGGAAAATGTCTCCATAGATTATCATATGTAAGATAAAACTCTTACCTCGTATGCCACCTGACTACAAGACAATTAAATTAGAATTTAATAAGAATAATAAATCTTTGGAAATCCCCCAATATCTGGGAACTAAGCAACGCAGTCCTTTTTTTCTTCATTTATAGAGCTGTACACACAGTAACACAAGCCACGTGAAAACACTGCCCCCGGAATTCTCCTCGCGCTATCACAGCGATTCCCACTCCCACCGCCTGCCTCAGGCAAACACCGATCCGCTGTGGCCACAAATTCGCCTTTTCCGGGTATTTCACAGAAAGGGAGTTATGCAAGGATAGTCCGCTGCATCTGGCTTCGGAATCGCGCCCTCCGTCCACAGTGTAGCATGTGTCAGCGGTTTGTTCCTTTAATCGCTGAATAATGTCTCACTGTGTGGATACGTTTGTTTATACGTTCACCAACCAGTGGACATTTAAGTTGTTTCCACTGGGGGTTTATGAATAAGTCTGCTGTGATCACCTGTGTGCAGACATGTTTTCAATTCACTCGGACAGATTCTGAGCAGTGCAGTTGCTGAGTTATATGGTTAACTTTTTAAGAGACTGCCCACCCGTTTTCCAAAGTGCCTGTCCCGTGTTACGTTCCCGCGAGTTGTCGGTGAGGAGTCCGGTTTCTGGCATCCTCAGCCGCCCTTGGCATCACTGGCCTTTGTGCCCCCTCCCAGGGGTGGAGTGGTATCTCACTGCGGTTTTAATTCGCGTTTCCCCAATGACTAATGATGTTGAACATTTCTCCACGTGCTTTTTGGCCGTGTGTGTATCTTCCTTGGCGATATTTTGAGTGTCTGTTCAAAGCTTTTGTCCACTGTTTAATTGGGCTATTAATCTTCTTACTGCCAAGTTGTAGGAGCACTGTATATATTCTGGACACAAATCCTTTATCAGACATATGATTTGCAAATATTTTTTTACAGTCTGTGGCTGGTATTCTCATTTTCTCAACAGAGTCTTTTAAAGTGCCAACGTTTTTAATTTGATGAAGTTCATTTTACCATTTTTTTAAAATTCTGTGGATCATGCCTTTCCTGTCATTTCTAAGAACTCTTTGTCCAACCCAAAGTTACAAGGTTTTACACCTGTCTTTTCTTCTAGAAGATTTTTAGCTCTAGCTTATAGAGCTAAGGCTATAATAAATTTTGGATTGATTTCTCTTTGTGGTATGAGACGGGAGTCTAGGTTCATTTACATGTATGTCGGTACCAAGTTGCCCCGGCACTATTTGTTGAGAAGACTATTTCCCCCCATTGAGTTATCTTGACACCTTTGTCAAAAATCAGTTGATCATAAACATAAGGCTATATTGCTTGACTCTAAAATGTGTTATATCATCTCTATCTCCTTCTTTGAATGAAAGCCATATTGTCTCAATTGTTGTGGCTTTAAACTAAGTTTTAAAATATAGTAGCATATTCCCTCCAACTTTTTCTTATTTTTGAATTTTCGTTTTATTCCCATATACATCTTAGGATCTATCTATCCATTTCTACACAAAAAAAAAACCTATTGGGATTTGAGAGGGACTGTGTTAAATTTATGGATGGATTTGAGGAGAATTTCCATCTTGAGAATATTGAATCTTCAGAACTATGAACATGAAATATCTTTCAATTTATTTAAGTGTTTTGTTTCTCTCAGCAAAGTTTTATAAATGCCATTATACAATTCATGTGTCTTTTGGTTAAGTTTATTTTTAAATGTTTATTCTTTTTGGTGTTATTGTGAATAAAATTTTTTCATTAATATTATTTTTGGATTATTTGTTGCTATTAATAAAAATACAATTGATTTTTATATGTTGATTTGTATCCTCTGAACTTCCAAACATTAAAACATGACAGAAAAAGACATTATAAAGGAAATTAGAAACTATTTTTAAACTTAGTCATAACAAAAATGCAACAAATCAAAAGTTCGTGAAATGTGGATAAATGCAGTGCTTTTTGGAAAATTTAGTTTTAAATGCTTACATTAAAAACAATGAAGGCTTAAAAGTTTATTGTCTAAATTTTCCCTTAGTTAGAAAATTAAAAGAAAACTAAATCCAAAGTAGATAGAAGGATCTAAATAATAAGTTAGAAGCATAACTAACTAGAAAGCAAAAATAAAGAAAATACAAAGTTAAATTTGTTTTTTTGGAAAAGATTAATACAATTTTAAAGCACCCAGCAAGACTGATCAAGAAATAAAGAAAATACAAATTATATCAATGTAAAGAATAAAAGAATAGATGTTGCTACATATTTTACAGACATTCAAAGGTTGTAAACAATTTGTGACCAAAACTTTATGTCAACGACAACTTAGATCAAGGAGATGAATCCTGTGGAAAATATGACTTAATAAAATCATCAGACATTACAAAACAAAGACAAAAACAGAATATTGTAGGCAATGTCCTTCACAAAAATAAATAAAACAATAATTCTTAATAAAGTATTAGTAAATTGGGCCTAGCAATACATAAATATAAAATATACTAGAAACAAGTGAAACATTACAGGAATACAAGGTTGGTTTACCATTCAGACATTCATCAATTAACATAATAGAATAAAGGAGAATATCTTAAGATGGTCTCAACAAATGCAGAAAAAAATTGGTCAAATTCAGCATCCATTCATAATGCAAACTCTCACCTAACTGAAAAGTGAATGAAAGTTACTCAACCTGTTAAAGAGTGTCTACAAAAATTACGTACAGCTAACGTCACACTTAATGGTGAGCTACTGCGTGCTTCCTTCCTAATGCTTGGGAACAAAGCGAGGACGCCTGCTCTCACCACTTAGATTGAATATTGTGCAGAGGTTCTATCCAGTACAATAAGACAAGGGTAAGGAATAAATGAATAACAATCAAAAAAGAAAACTTAAACTTACTTCATTTTCAGACATGATTATTATGTGAAAGACAAGAAATCTATCAAAACAAAAAACAGCTTCTAACACTGATAAGTGATTTTAGCAGAAACGCAGAATACAAGGTTGATATGCAAAAATCACTTGTATATCTTTAGAGTAGCAACAAGAAAATGGAAAATGAAATAAAATAATTATATTTAATAGCATAAAATATATTTAGAAATAAACAAAACAAAATATGTAAAATTATTATGCTCAAAACTATAAAACATCTTTGAGATTAATTTAAGAAGATATAATGTTGGAGAGATATGCATGTTCTTCATGGATTGGAAAACTCAATATTTGCACGACATCTGTTATTCCCAATGTAATGAAAAAGTTCAATGCAAGCTTAAACTTTCTAAAGATTTTGTAGAAATTGAGAAAAGCTAAATCAAACATTTTTTATATCTTGGATAAGCAATGATGTCTTAAAGAAGACATAAAGAGCAATAAATTTTAAGCAGAAAAAGGCGGAGGAAAGGCAAGTTTCTCACTTGTTCTTTCTCTTACAGATCTGGGACACCCATCTCCTGCTCTTGGACATTAGAACTCCAGGCTCTCTGGGCTTTGGACTCCAGGACTTGCAACAGCAGCCCCCGGGTTCTCAGGCCTCAACCTTGGTCTGAGAGTTATGCCACAAGCTTCCTGATCGTGAGGCTTTTGGACTTGGACTGAGCCACATTCCTGGCTTCCCTAGTCCTGCAGCCTGCAGATGGCCTGCCGTGGACTTCCCAGCCACTGCAAACATGTGAGTGAATCCCTGTAACAAATCCCTTCTCATCTATCTATCTATCCATCTATCTATCTACCTATCCATCTATCTATCCATCTAAATATCTATCTATCCATCTATCCATCCATCCATCTATACATCTAAATATTCATCCATCTATATATCCATCTATCCATCTATTTATCTATCGATCTATCCCATTGGTTCTGTCTCTCTGGAGAACCCTGACTAATACCACATGTATGGATTTCACAGATACCATGTTGACACTGGAAGCTAGACCCCTACTTTGGGGACTGGGTTTCTCGAATATTTGATGAATACATCGGTGGCTCCCTTGCCGGGACGGAGCTCCTAATAGTCATATGGAACACGCGCAGACATCACCACTATCAGAAACATCCCTGATGTATGTCGACAGTGCTGGGGTACAGCAAGCCTTTGAGCAATCGGGTGACTGCTGCACACTAACGCTGTGGAGACAGCCGTGAAGGCCAAGACTGTGGGGCAGGTGGCTTTTGATCACTTCCCTGGAGAGGTTACAAGAAGAACAAGTTAAAGCAAGGAACTTAAAAACCTGCAACTTTTCCTGGTCTCCATAAGGTTAAATACTGGCAGGGGGAAATGAGACTTGAGATGTTTGGGAACATGCAGGGGAGCTGAGGAGCTCGAATCTCCAGTTGCCAGGAAGATCTCTTGCTGGTAGGAGGTGCCTGTCCTCCTGTCTCGGTGACGTAATGTCCTGCTGCTCTGTCCTTCCCATAATTTTGCCCAACGCACCTCGCACAGGAATGCCAGTTTCCCACGGCCCCTCATTCCCCCAAGCCTGAGATGTTGTAACATCCTAGCTTAGTCCGAAGGGAGAGTTGTAAGGTCTCTTCTGTGGGGCGGCTTATAGACTGAAGGAATTACAAGCTCCAACCAATGTGGAGAAGCAAGGATCCAAGGAGTTGGCTTAGGGATGCATTCTGAGTGTGCTTGACCAAAACAGATGAAATGTAAGCTGGATCAGGCCACGTATATTGCTAAGGATGAGTCCACTGGGTCTGAAAGTCGTCACCTGAGAGCTGGAAGAAGTTCTGGGCATTTGCTTTGTTTGGATTCAGCTGCAATGACCAGGCATTGAAGTTATTAAGACATGGAGCCTTTCTTGCTGCATTTTAAAGTCAAAGAATATGAAGGGAGGCGACCAACTCGGGCCAGTGTGCCAGGAACATCCTCTGTCATAAAACTGAAAGTCCTGCATCCTGGGACACTTCTCAGTTCTGGGCAAACCACGACAATCGGTCACCCTGATCAGAAAGCTCAAGAAGACTGTAGCATTGACGTGATTATTTTGTGTGAACTTATTCAACTACCCCTAAACCACACACTGAGCGAGAGCAGACCACACTTTTCTCACCAAAGCATTAAGGAATCCCTGGGAGGGTTGTGGTGGCAGATTCTGTCATTGGGTCCCTGTGGTCATTAGGAAGAGGAAGGCACAGTGTTGTTTCAGCATGTTTGATCTCTAGGGAACAATGAGGTGGCTTTTTGATCATAATTTTCCTGTAACTTAGGCCAGTTTACACATTTCAGACCACTTTTGGAGGGAGGTTCCGTCCTTCGGGGAATAATCTTGCAGTGCAGTTATACGTGCTGCTTCAAACCTTCCTCCAAGCCCTCCCTGGAGGGAAATGTGCTCATTTACCAGGATGGCTGTTCAGGAAAAGAAATACTTTGACCTTCCTGGTATTACTAGACACTATTCAGAGTTGATGCTAATCCCTGGAGAGCTAAAACACTGTCAGTCTGTGCCGGGGTGGCATGGAAGTCAGACGATCCATGAAACCTGACTTGAGCCAGTCTCAGTCTGGGTCCAGCAGGCCGGCAGGAGCACCCTGTGGTTATTTTCCCAGTTTCTGAATGCAGAGCTGTAATAGACATCCTAGCAAGGGGCATCATCCTCAACCGCTTCTCTGACCCACGAGGGGAAGTCTTTATGGCAGGACAGATCAAGTGTAAGCCTTGAGCTGTTCTCTCCCCAAGGAAAACAGTACAACGAAAGCAGTATCACACACTGGGAGGAACATAGGGACACAGTGCCACACTCTGTCTCTCATAGCCATTTAACCCACCTGTTCGGCCAGAAGCCCGAAGTACGCACAAGGACCAAGCAGGGCTTTGCTAATCGCAGGTGCTGCTCTAGGTGTAGGAACTGAACTGAGCCCATCGGCAGAGATTTGATCCTATGTGCTACTCTTGACCTGGGGGAAAATCCCCTTGATTTCAGTTAAGAAAGATCAATAAAGTGTGTTTGCTTTCTGACCTCAGGATATGTCTGCAAGGCAAGGGGAAGCAAAAAAACTAAGGTGATTTGAAAGTTCTAAAATTTTCAATAATGAAAATAAATGCAAAAGGACAAAACTCAAAAATCGACAGATATAATTTCTATTAACAGTTTTCAAAAGCAATGAAAACACCCAGCTATATTTTGTTTATGTGAGAGACCCACCGAAAGTGTCAGCGATGGAAAGTTTGGGGGTGAAGCGATGGTGAGGTCGAGCGGGGGGCGGCTCCCAGGGCCCCACCATCCTCACACCCTTTGGCAGACCCCTCCCTGCGCGTGAACGGGGCCTCGTGCCTTGATAATCCGCGAAGTCAAGGATGTCGCTTCTGAGATTAGGTTACTGTCTTGCTTGAGTTCTTGCCCACACGTTGGCTCTGGTTGAAGCCAGATGCGTTTTACAAGCTGTTCTATAAGGCGGCCCAGCCTCGCAGAGCTGAGGGAAGCCTCTGGCCGAGAGCCCTGGAGGCGTCCCCTTCACCTCTTAAGTGAGCTGGTTGCCCTGGAATCGTCACCCGGACGGGGCCCCAAACCAAGACACTGTCCACTAAGTCCCTTTCACTCAGCCTGTCCTCCACTGGCAGACTGCTCGTCCCATCTTTATCGTCGCTGTGCGGGCTTCGGCCTGTCGAAAATCCCTTCATTGTGATTCTAATGAGGCTTTGAAAGGGGAAACAGCTAAATGAGTGTGTTAAATTTGCCATATTTAGACAGAAGGCTTTTCTCAATCATCACACAGCACCTTGCCCAGTCGCCCGTCCATTCATGAAGACATGAATGAATGCCTGAACGTATGAATGAAACTCACAATTTCTCCCCTTCAAGGGGAAAAATGCAATTCTGACCTGTCATCTGCGATTCTTCAGAATTTACTGGAGTCTAAAAGTTGGTCTCCATGCCGATGGGTGTTTAGCTGTACCCAGGGAAGATACGGTGTTTCATCTTTGCAGTAAATAGGCCATGAGCACATCCCTCCGTGCGGCGAGCGGACATACGCGCACAGCTGCCCACACCCCTCCTTCGGCCCTGTCATCCCTGGACCGTGAAGCCATCCTCATTAACGCGAAACCGAACGTCGCCACCAGCAAGGTCACCCGGAGACACTCGAGTTCCTTTATCGCCCGCACTACACCAAGAAGAGTGAAAAGACCATCTTCCCAAATCGGGCCCTGGTGCAGCCGATGTTGCCCTGATGACATTAGAACAGGCTGAATTGTTTTCATTAAAATGCAGCCCATTACGGTGGATGGGAGAGCAGCTCCGCGGGGTGAGATTTCGGAGCTAGGCTTTGTTTCACTGAATTATGGAAAATTAACACACTTCCATCTTCACTTCCTAACGGTGATAACACTCCCTCAATTGGAGGGACACAGCTCGTGTGATCCGGAGCCTGGAGGACAGAGGCGTATGTCTGATTTTGCTTTCAGCAACATCAGCCACAAAAATACCCTCTCATTAGAAGCAGGGAAGAGGAGATATTTATATATGAAATGAGTGCTTTTTGATTTGATCCCTGGAGTAAAATGTCATAAATAGCTGTTAATTTGGGTCTGTTTACTAAAAATTTAATGCGTGCAGAAAATCTATTTGAATTATCATAAATGCAATAATGACTACCAGGAAGAAAGCAGGGAATGATCGCTGCAATTTGGGATGAGATTTGAGGTTACTGGAGCGGGTGTCTGTCCAAGCACAGCCCAATTAGCGCGTGTATGCCACCCGCCACGCACACGCAAATCCAGCGCAGCTTCCGTCCCGGGAGCAGCCTAACCCTCGGGCCTGACCGTATGTAGCAAGGAAAGTCATTTCCCTCCATGCTAAATATTATTGCTATTAATATGTGGCCCTTAAATGTGCGCTCTTAGCTCTCCCGATGAAAGAAGTTAATTATCATGGTGATTGTTTCGTCATATGATGTCGTTGCTCTGCCTGGTGAAACAAAGGCATTTCCTGGGACCAGAGGAAGGCTGAATAACGCACACACAGAACCGAGGCAACAAATGGCTGCGTCCCCAGTAATGATGTCCCGGGAGAACGGCACTGTGGGGAGAGCGGGGACCTTTGATCCAGGCTCCTTCGCCAAGCAAAGAGAGGCAGGGAGGGCTTTTGTTTTTCCAGATCATTCAAAGGCAACCCCTGTGCCCTGGTCCTCCTCCTGCACTTGCAATATTCATTTTTTTTTTTTTTGAGTATTGCAGGTATTACATAGTTTGGGTCAGAAGATCAGAGAAAATGGCCTTAATTTTGTGTTTCTTTCAGTCAAGCTAGTGCGCAAGTGTTAACGTCAATGATCTGAGAAGTGTCTGGGACGGAACGCTCTCTGTACACCCAGCCCGAGTCTCTGCCACGGCTCTGTGGGGAGCTCAGGGCCTCTCTGCTACCAAGGCAGATGTCAACATGCAGAAATTTTGGTTGGTTTTCTAAGCCATGGTGTCACCCAGGTTTGTAGCCAGGATTTGAACACAGCTCCACCCCATTTCTAAGCTTGTTTTCTTTTAACTACACTGAGTCGCTGTCTCACTCTGCCTAAAACAGCCACCAGGGGAACAACACCATTCGAACCCCACAGGCTTGGGGACGTGGATTCAGCCCGCGGTCAGTGTTCATTTAGGGCAATCTTGCTGGTGTCCTAGAGACAGACACTGCCCCATCCACGGGGCGTAGGGTGGCCCAGCTGAGCAGGAAGACAGCAGCTCCTGTCCAGCCACAATCAGGAGGGACCAACGCTGTCATTCCTCTGGCCCAGAGCCTTAGAATGAAACAAAGGTTCAGCTTTCAAACACGTCCATCCACGCAGACCCTTTCTGAATGTGCTTTTCACATCCATGACTTTCCTGTCTCCTGGGCCCTTGGGAAGCTCCGTGCTGTGCCCAGGACCGCTGGCTGGCTATAGCCACTGTCTTCTCACAGCTTTTTCCAGAAATGGGATCATGTTCCATCCCCTCACCCAGAACTTCGCAGGTGAGCCCTGCCCGTCGCACTCTCGGAGATGGGCATGTGTTCAGGGATTGTTTTTCCTTCCCGTTTTCTTTCTGTTACTGCTGCAGAAACAGGATCTCCCCACCGGGCTGGGGCCATCCCTCCGCAGCCTTTGCTTTCTCCGTCTTAGCACCGCCCTCGAGGGCCAGCCTGCTGCCTTCCGCCCTGTGCACTCGCCCCGCTGGGCTAGAGCAACCCCCCAGTCTTAGACGGGCTGAGACTTTCCGGTCAGTCCGACCGCACGGAAGTCAGAGGCCAGCCGGGACAACCCACCTCCAGGGAATTGAACAGGTCGCTGACATCAAACCAAGAGATCTTGTCGCATCAAATGCCGGCCAGGCGCAGTCTAACTCTGTGATACAAACATGAACAAAGAAAGTTTAAGGTGATTTATGGCGAAGCCCGTACAGCGATCTCGAGATGCCTCAGTTGTCATGGCACTGCCACCCACACTCACACACCGCCACGTCCCATCTCGGGGGTTCTAATTACAGAAAGTTCATTGTAGGAGGTTCCCGGCGGGTAAGACCGAGCTCCGAGATCTGTTAGATGACAAGCTCGGTGGCAGAAGGGACCGCATCTCTTTCTTCCCCTCAGAGTCACGGTGTTCAGCACCGTGGCTGGTGGATGCCAGGAAGACAACCACCGACAGATGAATAAATGAAGGGACAAGTAACAGAGCAACAAAGCAGGAAAGAAGGACGCGGCGTACCCGCTGCCGGGCACCCTCGTGGGGTGGCCGGGTTCAGCCGGTCCCTGTTGCCTACATGGCGTCTCATGGTGATGCTGCCAACACTCTCTAACCAAAGCCCTTCTAGTTAGATGCATCAAATTTATTGTCAGTAATATCTTTCGCTCACATACACAAAAGCCTCTACGATGTGGGTCAAACTGTCAAGCTGTTTTGTTAGACCTAAAATGGATACGTAACAATACTTGTATTTTGAGGTTGCCTTTAACCTGGCACTGGAATCCAATTGCAACACAATCGCTGTCATTTCAGAGCTCTGCCTCTCCTTTTGCAAAAATATATAAATGGATAAAGAAAATAAAACGAAAGAAACAAGAAGCTAGCATGTACATCTTGGTGGTACATGAGAGCTGGCTGTACAAGCTCAGGGTAGCCGATGACAATGTCTAGCGAGGCCTTGTTGGTCACTTGAGATCAATCCCGGTGGGAGGATTTACCCCATGGGAGTGGGACGATGCTGCCAGTCGAGGCTCTGAATTTCTGGCCGGTGCGTGAGCCAGCACAGCACCCACGAGTCCCACCTACCTCTGCCTTTCCTTCCCTGCTGGTTCTGCCTCCCAGATGGACACATTTTCTACAGAACGCCCGACACGGGTGGACATCCGCCACGCTTTCCATCCTGTGCGCTGGCCTTGATCAGCAGTGCAGGGGAACGGAGGCCGGGATGGTGGTTTCCAGCAGTAACACACAGTGATCTGCTTCCTGGTTTGGAACAGGGGTCTTGGGCTCAGCCCATGCACTGGTGTAATGACCCTCATTTTTAATTAAAGGGGTTAATTCCCGGGAAACATCAATGGATTCCAACAAATGTGTTCATTTCTCTCTTGACAAAAGGTCCCTGTGAGTCATGTTGCACTAGGCAGGTCCAGGGGCGTGGGGCTGGGAGGAGGGATGAGGCCTGGGGACCCCACTTCTTTGAGCTCAGCCTTGACGTCACTGACATCACAGGGAGTTTCTGTTCCTTCCCCAGTAGTGCTGGCTGTGGCTACTGTTCCATTTGTCTTTGCCATTGTCACGTCACCCCAACCCTACGGAATGTTACCCTGTGAACAGTGCCCGGGAATGCCGTAGACACTGTCACCCTGCACGTCCACTGTGCAACCCTGCGGTGCAGTGAGCGTCTGAGAAGCTGGGAACCCCTCGGGAGCAGGGCTGGTTTAACTCAGAGCTTTTCAAACATGTTTGGGCAGGTGTTCTTCAGCAGGGGCTGGAGGTCCCTGTCAGCAGGAAGATGACTGTCTCCTGAGGACGGGTGAGTGAACAAGTGAGTGAGAGCTGCATGCGGCCTTCCTGGCCTCCTGTGTGCTCGCCCCACGGTGCAGCGACATCCGCTTGCCTGTCTGTCTGGTCCACGGCTGGCACAGTCCTGGGCACGTGACGTGGTGCTGATGGGGGATGGGGGATGGGGGATGAAAGGATGCTAAGCAGAAGTATGTCTCTGGAGGGAGGCGATCAGAGGAGGCTACGTCAAGGCTGGGTGAGGTGGAGGCTGCAGAGGGAGGCCGGAAGGAGGGTGGGGAGGCCCAGAGCCTTCATGCAGACGGCTGTCTCCGAGAGTTCGGGGTTCACTCGCGCAGAGGCACAGCTCAGGCACAGTGGTGGGGGGAGAAGGTGGGACAGAGGTGGGGGAGAGGGTGGGATGCTGGAACTGGGGCCGAGGTGCAGCTGGGATCCAGTGAGGAGGGAGAGGGGACCTGGGCCCTCTGCCTCGTGGGTCTGGTGTGCAGCTGGTGGGGCAGAGTGCAGAAGTGCTCCCCTGTGAGGATTCGGACTCCAAGGAAGGCCCACAAAACCAACTGTGCTCAGGAGTGCGGGACCACAGAGCAGGGGTGCGGTCAGGGAGGAGAGGGCAGGGGGTGTTCAGTGATGAGGGGCACAGGGGGCATGGTCAGGGAAGAGGAGAGCAGGGGTGTGGTCAGGGAGGAGGGGTTAGGGGGTGTGGTCAGGGGTGTGCCTTCAAATGAGAGGCTAAAATACAAATGCCAGAGGAGACTTCGGAGGGAGAGCGTGTTTTCAGAGCATGCGGCATTTCTCCCTGTGCTGGTGCAGCCGGCCTGTGACCCAGAGCACAGACCCTGGAAGCCTGTGTGGGAGATGGGTACCCCGCCTCCGCACTTCTGCGGGTCACTCCATCTGCAGGCATACACCGCCTGTACAGGGTGAGATTTGGGGGGCTCCCAGTCCACTTCAGGACATGTCCGTAGGTATGTGAACTCGGAGGAATGTCCAGTTTAATTTTCCTAGGAGAGCTTCAGTCATGGCTCACAGGTAACGGAGGAGGAATCTGGGTGGGCTTCATGGAAGAGACACCTGAGTTCAATCCTGAAGCTCTGAGTGGCACATTTTGAACTGAAGGAGACTTATCAGGGGAGGAAAGAAACCTGAGGGGGGCCGTTTCCTTGGTCCTGTCCTCACCTGTCCTCCAGGTATGCCCTGCACCTGCCTGGGCTGCCCGCACAACCCCGCAGCACATCCATCTAATTTCCCATGGACCCAAAGGGAGAGACAGTGGCGATTAATATTTTTATGCAAATGTTTTGTGCCGCGGGGCGTACCCTTGCTGTGATTTATGAACAATGATTAAAAATAACTCATTTAATGTAATCTAACAGGAACAAATACGGGAAGACAAGATTAAATTAAATTCCTTCCCCCTGGAAAAGAACTTTGAAGGTCACCACCCTCTTGGAAATGCAAGTGGTTCCTTCCATGGGTGTTCAAAGTTTCTGGCCCCAAAATGAAATTCTAAAAATAAAAGATGTCACATTTAATATGTTGTACTGAAATTAAGTCTAGGCGTGTGGTTTATTTCCGGGACTCAGAGTTTTCTCTCTGTCCCCGGAGTCGAGGTTTCAGATGAGGACGCGCTGGCAAAGTCGCTCGGCATGATGACCGCCTGGGGCCCAAGCAGCCACTTTCCAGGAAGGGCATTTCTTCGGCAAAACGAATGGATCAAGTGACAGGTCAGCCGACCTCGGCGCCTCTCCTCGGGTTTCCAGCCACAGACACAGACTCCCTCCCGCAGGACTCGCGGTAGCGTGGCGGGCCCGAGACTCAGAGCGCAGTTCTGCACCTCGACAGCGGCCTCTGCGGTACCCGGGTTTCCTTGGGTCAGTGGACACTATCCCAGGACAGGGAGGCCCAGGGCAGGGTGCTCTGCATGAGCTGCGGCTATCGAAACACTGACCTGCCACCAGCGCCGTGCGAAGTCATTGCACCCGCACGCCGAGACCTTGCACACCCTCGCTCCCGTGTGGCGTGTCCTGGGCCGGCTCCGACACACGCTGAATCAGACAGCTGGCAGAGACGCCAGCTCCACGACACGTGCACCTGCGAGTAAAGGTGGCCGACACCTTCTCCAAGAGAAGAAGGCTCTGCAGCCGGGGGGCCTTGGGTCGTCTGCAGCCTCCCCCCTGGAAAGTCTGACTTTCCGGGCTATCTTGTGATGGCAGCAATGAGTCTTTGTTTCCAAGAACATATTGAAGCCTCCAAGAGCCCTAGGCAAGCACAACGGGCCATCCGTCACCCTTCCCATGAGAGGACCTTCGGAAGCACCAGAGCCCCGGAAACTGCCACTTCCGTATGAGGACACCGCCCTTCCCTCCGAGCCGCCACCCCAGCACCGCCCACCGCCCGTTGACGCAGATGTCTCTCACTGAGCACCAGCCCCGCGCCGGGGGCCAGGAACCCCTGGCGGCCCTGCGCCCGTGGGCCGCCCTGTCCTGCAGTCTGACCGCAGGGGCAAGAAGAGAGGATTATATATTTTTCAGGAGCTCCCTGTACACAGACAGCGTGCCGGCGTTATATCATGTAATACGTGTAATGATTCTTAATGGTTCTCATCTGAATAAAATAATAATAAATGTTTCTTTGAATGTATATATTCATTCATCCATGCATTAACCCAGTCATTCAATAAATATGTTTTATTCATTCAACAAATGCTTTCCAAGCACCTACTTTGTTCCTGATACTCTTCAGGGTACAAGAGACACAGCGTTAAACCACACAGAAAGCCATGATTTCTCTGTGCCATGTGAGCTTACATGTAATACTTACACGTAACGGAAGTATGAACTTGCATTACAATTGAGGGCTAATTAAGTGCCACGTACTTTCTCATATTCATTGTCTGTAATATTTTTAAAATGCCATATTTCATCATTCTAAGAGAAATCTTTTTCCACATTTTAAATCCTCTGAAATCTGTGCATGTTTGTCATGCCCGTGGGCTGGGTGGCAGTGTTTCCGTAGTGGCCGCTGCCCAGGTGTGCACACTGGGACTTGCGGAATAGGCACAGTGGCTTGGGAAGCTAGTGAGCACTTCCTTAAGGAACGCTACACAAATGCTCTACTTGGCCCAGAGGATGTTGTTGTGTGGAAAACAGAAATACGGGCCATGCTTAATGGAAAAGTTCCAGAGAATCAGGCTGTAAATATATCTTTCGAAACTTTACCAATACTGTGATTGGTAGGCAGAATGATGTCGCCCTAAAATGTCCACATTTTAACCCCCAGGACTGTGAATATCTTATGTGACACGGCACAAAGGCAGTAAGCTTGCAGTGGAGTTAAGGCTGCCAGTCCCTGACCCCAGAATAGGGACGGTGTCCCAGAGTGTCCAGGGTGCCCAATGTAATCACTGCACAGGTGGGGAAGGAAGGCGGAGTGTCGCAGCCAGAGAGACGCCAAGGCGGGAGGCTGTGGGCTTCGCGCAGGGAGCACAGAGGACGAAACAAGCTGGAAGAGGAGGAAACAGGTTCTCCCTGGAGCCTCCGCAGGAACCGGCCCTGCTGACACGTTGACTTTAGCCCACTGAGACCGTCGTCAGGTGTCCGACCACAAACCAGAAGATACTAAATTCGTGTTAAGTCGTCCGATTAGTGATAATTTGTTACAACGTTGTCAGGAAACAAAATGCATTAGCAGATTTATCTCACTTCTGTTATCCTTATGTGCACACAAAAGGATTATAGGCTTAAAATCTATGATATGCATATTAATTCCAAGTGACAGAGAGCACTGCATGTGTGAATGCAATTGGGCAATTTTGGCTTCCCTGTCTCGCGTTCTCACGGTGTACAAGGAACCGGGCAGTGACGCTGCAGAGCTGGTCAGCGCACGAACGAGGAGGCAACGTCGTTCTTATGCACTCATTTTTAGATGTGGGAAACGGACACAGCAGGAAAGGGGCTGAGGCCAACCCTGGGCTCACTCCCAAGCCCACGTCGAACCCATCACACTTTATCGGCCTGAGTGGCTGTGCCCAGATCTCTGAGGAAAATACTGACCTTGGAGCTTGGACCTGGGGGGAGCTGGGGACCAAGAACCTCAGCCACACGATCTGCAGGATGTGGGGCCCCTCCTGGCTGTCCCCTGAGACGGGCAGGGCTGTGCTGGCTGGGCTCAGTCCCTGCAGGGCAGCCTGGTGCCCTGTCTTTCCTGCACTGGTCGCGGGGCCAGTTATGAGTTTGAGAGGCCAAATGACCTGCAGAAATGAAAATCTCCATTGTTCGTGGCCCTGGCTGGGTCTCCTACAGCTGTTTTCTTTCCCTGAGGGAGCCGGGTGCCAAGAACGAGTTCGCAGTTGCAATTCGGCAGCAATGACCCCCCTGGAAACAACCGCACAGAAACGTCACTGAGGACTCTTTACGGCTCGAGCTGTTCATCTATCTTCCCAACAGGTCAGCTCTCAGCTACCTGTGAAAAAGATTTTTCAGAAAACCTCCTCAAATAAATCACGAATTCCCTTTCTCTCACAACTTAGAAGAACAAACTTTATGAACTTGAAAGGTAAAAGGAGGAAGCGGCACCTTCTTAAAGGCTCTGTCGGCACAACAGGCGTCCCGGCGCCCTCCCCGCTCGCTGCGGGCGCCGTTCCTCGCGCCGCTAACAACCGAGGGTGCATCCGGCAATTCTCTCTGTGATCTCTCTCTCCTGGAGGTCGCTGGGAGCTTAATTTATGTGCTGCGTGTCTGCGAGCACAAGAGAGAGATGAAGTCTCCGGAACTCACTCTGACCCACTTGCAGCTGAGTCGCTCGCGCCCCAGCCGGCCTTTATGGAGTGAGGCCCCAAGAAGCCACCTCTCCCTGCACACCCCGAGGGCTCTGCCGCGGCCCCCAGGAGAGGGAACTGCCCTTGGTCCTGGGAGCTGCCAACCTCAACCCCCCGCCCCATCTCACCTGTGGCTCTGGGGGGAGGCTTAGGGCCTGTGGCTCTGCCCCTCCCCACCTCCCCGGCCTCCTCCAGGGAGACTGGCAGCAGCACCTGCCCCTGCCCAGCAGCCAAGTCCCCAGACAGGGATGGAGGTGAATTCTCTGCAAAGGAGCAACTTAAAAGAAGACAAAGTCACAGATAGGAGATGGGCCAGGCCCTGCCCAAGGGCGGTGTGACTTCAGGCAAACCACCGGCCTCCATGAGCCCTCAGCTTCCTCATCTGTAAAATGGGGATAGTGATGTCCATCTTACATACCCTACAGGATTATTCAGAGTTTGAAAGCAGAAGATGCATTTAAAAGCTCTGGAAAATAACGGATTTGCAGGTGAGTGGTATCTGCCTCTTGGAGGCTGGTGGTGAGAGTGAGGGCAGCTGGGAGTTGGAACTAGATCCCAGGGCACAAGTCCCACTGTTAATACATCTATCTGCTCTTAGGTGGGGAGGGAGGAGTCTATCCACCCCGTCCTTGGCTGCAACATCCTGGCCGTTCCAGCCCTGTGGCCGCGGGTGTGCACCTGTGATGCCCGAGCTCCCTGGTCTCACAGTGGCTGCCACAGTTCTTGTCGTAATCATGACGGTCAACGGCCATGTGTGATCTTATATAAACACTCGGCTGCTGGACACTTACATGGGGTGGGGCAGTCCTGCATCAGAGAAGGCCCGGGCCTCAGCATTCCCTAGGGGCAGCCCTCGGCGTCCAGAGGCCGGGAGCCAGGGTGGGCAGTGGAAAAGGAACCAGGATGTTACTCCTGGGAGTGTGTATGGTGGGCCATGGGTGGTGGCTGGCAGGTGGGGTGGGACAGTTCTGAGCAGGACCCCGCGGAGATCCAACCCCAGATCCGTTGCAAGAGGCTATTTTCCAAACACCTGCTCCTGACACGTTGCCCTCTCACCTTGGAGCGTCATGACCAGACAGGGACCTGATCAGGGACACGGCTCTTCTTGAGCCACGCCCTTCTGTGGCTTGCATGTGATGGGATGAAGGACCCAGTGGGAATCAAGAGACCAGGGTTCTTCCTGGCCAGGACTCCGATGTGTAGCTGTGGCACGACTTTGACTAGCCTGACCCCAAGAATCACATCCTCAACTGCTCACGCTTGGCACAAGCTGGAGGTCGCAGAGAGTGGCCGCTGCTGATTCTGGAGATGTGCCTCGGGGAGGCCCTCAGGAGCTCAGGTGCAGCGCTCCCCAGACAGCCAGAGGCTGCAGGACAGTCTCTTAGTGCTTTGGCCACAAAGATGCTGCATGTCTGTTGACCCAGGGTTGAAGAGGCAAGAGTGGGGTGTTTTTCCTACTGCAAAGGAGGGTGGGCTCTGCATTCTAGAACAGAGAAAAGGCACCCTAGCCAGGTTCCTCTGAGCTTCTGCTCAACTCAGCCCCACCGTGGGCATCTGCATTTATCTTGGCATTGCCCAGCTTTAGCAAAACTGCCAAGTTGGTTCAGCCAGAACCCCACCTTGACACCTTGACACATGCACAAGCCCCTCCTCTCCCGCTGTCCCCGGGTGAGGTCTGGTCACCCCAGCCTGCCTCCAGCAGGTCCCTGCTAGGAAGGTTTGGCCAGAACCCTGGCCCTGGTGTCTCCTCCTGCTGAGTTTTCATCTACTAACCCCACCCCGGTCCTTGCTCTAAACCCCACTGCGCCTCGCTGTGTCTGGAACTGAGCCCAGGCCTTCGCTGAGATCTCTTGTCCCCCACTGCAGTGTCCTGAATAACCTGTTTGTGGCGTTAACTACTACTACCGCCCAGCTCTGGTTTCCTTGGCAGGGGAGGCCAAAGGCGGGTTCCACAGCAGGAAGTGGACGAGGAAACCCAGAGGGGAAGGTGACGCAGGGAGGGGAGCAGGAGGAAGACGGCTCCCGAGAGCTAGTGAGGACCCGCGGCACACGGAGTCCCTGCAGAGTAACATACGTGACGTGTTAGAAACAGTTTGACAAAACGTATAGAGGACCTTAACACAACGGGATTACTAGGACTGAGCCTCAGTGAGCTTGTCACTTGCCCAGGGTCATGAGTCTATGCCAGAGGCAGCATTGAACCCAATTCTCCGAGCACCTTATCCTGAGCTCTCCGCATTGCTCCACAAGGCCTCCAGCCGTCCTGTGCTGCCTCGGACAGAGAACAGGAGTGGCCCAGGCCCAGGACCGTCATGTCTGCAAGGGGCAAGGAGCCTCCAGGCAGTGGAGCCAGAGACCCACTGGCCACCCTGGGGCCTTCAGAGTATGGGACTGCATGGGACACAGGGAGCTGCACTCAGCCAGCCGCACCCCAGACAGCTGCACCCCAGACAACCGCACCCCAGACAGCCGCACCCCAGACAGCCGCACTCAGACAGCTGCACCCGCCTGCAAGGGCACATGCCACAGAGGACCTTGGAATGTCTGCCAGCATGAGCAGCTGGCAGGAGAAGGGCCGGGGAGAAGGGGTGAAGGATATACAGCCGAATTCTAGCCAGGACGAGGAAGGAACGGCAAAGCAATGCTAAGGGGCAGAGCAAGAAGAAAGAGCTCAGCCAAGCTCCTGGCAGAGAAGGGAAGAAAGACAGAGGCGGACTTTAGGGAAACTAGGAGAGGGGGGGAAACCCCACAGGGACAGTCGAGATCATCTGTAAGACTCGTGAAGCCTGCAGCAGGAGGGTGGCAGTGTCGTGAGTGAGCTGGTCCTCACACGGCTTGTCTGTGCGCTGCGGCGTCCTCAGGGAGGATGGACGGATTGACCATCGGTCACGGGTTAGCGCAGACCTCAGGCCGGTAAACAGTGTTTCTCTCAGTCTCTGTCTTCTGCAAACGCGGATAATAATAATATATGTTCTTGCAGACGTCTTCTTTCACTCGTTCATTCTTTTATTCAAGAACGAATAATTCTCAAGCATTTGAGTGTGGTGCCGGTGGGAAAGATCCACTTCCCCGAGGTAGCACAAGCTCGACACTGGGAAGCGCCCTCCCGCTTGCTTTCCTGGTAATTTTATCCTGAGGATCATTTTGAGCCAGGACTATGGAGAGCCGTGACTCCATAATTTGAGATTTATGTATCATTAAGTCCCAGCACTACATGGTAATAAATAAGTGCTAAGTGCCCAGGGCTCCCACCCTGTCCTGCAGGAGGAGATTACGGCGGCGGAGGGAGGGGCCGCATTGGGCACCAAGGGTGTCAATTGCTCGGTGCTGGCAAAGCCCCTTGGACCAGGGTCAGGAACGCTGGGAGCAGGTGCACTGGCTCCCCAGGACCCGCTGGAGAGTCCGGGCTGTGCCGGCTTACAGGGTTGGATTTAGAATGCCCATAATCCGTCAAGAAAGGGAGTGCTGCCCAGAAATCAGCTCAGCTGGACTCAGCAGAAGATGCTCTATCGGGCAGGACTCACTTGGTTGAAAGTAACGGATAGGAATCTTGAAGTTGAGTAAGGAAAAAAAATGTCAGCTGACACAGACATTTTCTAGAAGAGACAGACAATAAACCACAGGAATTGAGAGACAAGGTGATTCCAGGTGACTCAGGATCCACGGTTACAACGCCAGCATCCTATGTGCATGCTTAAAACTTTCCTTCTTTTTTACGTGTAATATTCCAGATAAAAGGATAGGGAATAATGAACATGTTCATACCTACCACTTGGTGTTCTAAAAATATAATATTTAGTCTATTTGGTTTAGATGCTTTTCTTTTAAAAATGAAATGTTAATGAGAGACTTGAAGCACCCCATGGACTCCCCTCTAACCCCAATACCTGCCCCGCCCCGTCTCCAGAAGCAGCCACTGTCGTGCGGTCGATGGTGCCGGTCCCGCTCACGCCCTGCAACACCGTTGCACACGCTGACCCAGACACCATGCAGTTGATGCTCTGCGTGTTTTTTAGTTTTAAAGAGTCATTTATATCCTATATGACATTGTATGTATACTTTGAAGTTCATGTTTCTGATTAACAGGATGTTTTTGAGATTTAGATGTCTGGATACAAGTTTTGATGCTTCAGTTTTCCTTTATGATGTGTGCATTTAAGATATTACATTCTAA
Source organism: Avahi laniger (assembly GCA_963575035.1). Lineage (NCBI taxonomy): Eukaryota > Metazoa > Chordata > Mammalia > Primates > Indriidae > Avahi > Avahi laniger. The sequence goes on along the minus strand of CAUYSK010045442.1, from coordinate 40,489 downwards.
CCAGAAGCCACACAGATATTACACTGAATTCTGAAAGTTTTAGGGCTCTACTTTTCTTGTTCAAGTCTTTCATTGACCTGGAGTTTATGTGTGATGTATGTTTATTGCATGTAGAAAACCCATGGTCCCAAGGATATGTATTGCATAGCTCGTTCTTTACCTGCCAAGCTGCAGGAACAACTCTGTGCGATACCAGCGCATTCATGGACTGTTCTGGGCTCCCTCCTTATCCCACTTCTCTAAGTGTCTGTCCCTGCAGCGATATCACACTGGCTTAATTACCGCAGGTTTACAATAAATGCTGATAACTGGTAGGTAAATGAAGGCCATAAAACAATGGAATAATGTATACAATATATCAAACGTGCCAGGGAAGATACTGTACACATACAAGTCTCTTTCTAGCCACCTAAACTACGATGCAATAGTGAGGACAAGTAAAGGCATTTTCAGACAAAGGCTTTCTCTCTCTGTGCTGCATCCTAGTTAATGTCTTTGGCTTTATCTTTCCATTTACTAATTCTTTCTCTTCAGCTGTATCTAATCTGCTGCTCAATATGACCAACGGGCTCTAGGTTCTGTGTGTGTGTGTGATTTTTATTTCCAGAAGTTCCATTTGGTCCTTTTGCAAATCTACTCATCGATGTCTACTTTACACCAGTATGTCCTTAACCCACTTGACGATGCCTGTGTCCACTCTTCTCCAGGTGACCAAACCAGTTCCTCAGTGTCTCTCCTCTCATCGTCCTGCTGCGCCCTCCTGTGTCTGTGATTTGAGATTATGAGCTCATCTTCAGTGGGCATCTGCAGGGATCTAATTCGGGTGTTTATCTTCCAGGTCTGCTCTGTATTTGTTTCTTCCAGACATCCCAGGAATCACGTGAACTTGGAACAAAGTGCTTGTCACTCTTTGGCTTAGATAATCCCCAACCACAAGGGGACAGTAAATCGCCTGGGCAGGCACAGACCTGGGCTCTGAGTCCTCCAGGAAGTCTTCTGTTCTCTGCCCCATGAGACTCTGACCTGGGCACTCCCTGGGCCTGTGGAAGTCAGTTCTCTCCTCTTCCGCCCCCCCTCCACTGCAGGTGGGCTCTCAGTTCTCGCTTCCCGACCGGCTGGGGCCCCTGCCTTACCTGCACGCCCCACCAGCGCAGAGCCAGGGTACTCCCACACCTTCAGTCAGTCAACAAACACCCATTGCGCACTTACTATATGTGTAAGTCCCCCCCTTCTGGGGACCAAGGATGCGGTGTTAGACAAAACAAACGAAAGAGAAATGTCCCGCATGCATGGTTCTCTTAGTGTCAGGAGCAGGTTACAAACACATCTTCCTGGGCGTGGCAAGAGCTATGATGGAAAGTAAGGCAAGGTCAGGGAAGTAGAGCCACGGGTGGGCCATGATTTTACGTGGGTGGCAGGGACGGCCCCTCTGCCAAGGGGACTCTTGAGCAGGGGTCTAAAGCTGTGAGAGTGAACTGGCCCTGCATGTGTTTGCGGGAGGAGATTTCAGGCTGCAGGGACAGGCGGTGTCCGTGCCCTGCGAGGGGAGGGTGCACAGGGGTGTCGAGGGAAGGGAACCCTAGTGGAAGAGGAAGAGGGAAGGCAGGGAGGAGACGAGAGCAGACAGGTAGCCAGGAGCCAGGCCACAGGAGTCTTGTGGGATAAGGACCTCGGATTTCTCTCCAAAGGTGATAATCCCACTGGAATGTTTGGAATGAGGGCTATGACCTGGCCAACCCCACTCATCACTACGATTTCTACTTAAATACCATTTGCCAAAAAATCTATTCTATCACTGTCCTGGGTTCCATCCATTCCTAGCCCTAGGGCTTTTCCTGGCACCTGCTGCTTGCCAGGCCCTGTCCAAGTGCTCAGTGAGCAAACTGGACCGGGCTCCTGCCCCGGGAACCTGGCTTTCTCGCACTTACAGTTACAAGTCACTTTGTGGACCATTTGATGTTTCTCTGCCCACCTAGCCTGCACATCCCTCCAAGGCAGCACTCACCAACTGTGTGACTATGGGGACATTGCTTAGTCTCTACAACTCAGAGTCGCTCTCTGCAAAATGGGAATAATAGTATTACCAGCCTCGCAGGATGCTGTGAAGTTAGACAAGTTAGAACACACCGGTGAGAGCTCGGTATACACAAATTTGTTTTCCTCTTGTTTCTGCTGCTCAGTGCTCACCTGGCTTCCTGCTGTCTCCTCTCTCCTTTTTTAAAATTTTTTTCGTATTTTTATTGAGGTAATTATAGATTTACAGGCAGTTATAAACAATAACATAGAAAGATCCTGTGTGTCCTCTACCCAGTTTCCACCAAAGACAACGTCCCATACAACCGTAGTACAACCTCACGAGCAGGGCGCCGACGCTGAGACAATCCACCCATCTTACTCGGATTCGCACAGTGCCATTTGCACTTGTGTGTGTGCATATGTGGGTGTGCATGTGTGTGTGCATGTGTGTGTGCATGCGTGTGCATGCGTGTGTTTGGTTCTATACGGTTTCATCACATGCACAGGTTCACTGCCCGCACAGCAGTCGGGACACAGAGCGGCCCTGTCACTACGAGGGTTCCCTGCGTATTGCTGTGCAGTTTCCATGGTGTGGGAGCACCACTCTCCCTAACCCTGCACGACATGGGTGTGTGCAGATTTTTCCATCATAAACAAAGCTTCTACGGACACTCGTGCAGAGGTCTGTGTGAATGTGAGCCTTCCTTGTCAGGGACAAAGGCCCACGAATGCAACTGAATGCTAGTTTTACAAGAAACTGCCGGGCTGTTTTCCAGTGTGGCCTGCCGCATGCCCCCCGTCATGTGTGCGTCGCCAGTTCCCCCGCATCTCAGCCAACATTTGGCGCTGTCACTATTTTATTTTAGGCAATCTAATAGGTGTGTGCGAAGGTTCATCAGGGTTCGAATGTGTGTTTCTCTAACGGCTAATGACGCTGGGCCTTTCATGGCGTTTGCCATCTGCGCACCCTACATGGCAAAACGTCTCTAAGTGTGTCCGTTCCTCCCAGCGTGGGTAGTGTGCATTTCACTGTTGAATTTTGAGCATTCTTTATAAATTCTGGATATTAATCCTTTGTCAGACATGAAATTCACAGACACGTCCCGTCTGCACAGGGAGAAAGAACAGCAGCTCTGACAAGGTGCGCATGTGTTTCCCTTTTACGGACTTGGTGCTGTTGGTGCAGAACTCTTTTTGCAGCCCTAAATCCCCAAGACTTTATCTTGCTTTTTTCTAAAAGTTTCCTAGATTTACTAGTTACAGGTAAGTTTGTGAACCATTTCCAGCTAATTTTTGCATAAGGTGTGTGAGGTTTAGGCTGATATTCATTTACTTTGCCTAAGGACAAGCAATCGCCCAGCCCTGTGGTTGAAAAGACAGCGTCCTAATTGCGTCAGCACCTTTTCCTACCAGCGCCAGCATTTCGTCTGTCACTCACATGCAGCGTGGACACCCTGCTTCCACCTGGAGCCCTTGCGTTCCCCTCGTCTAGAGCATCACGTGGTAATGCAGTTTTATTTCAATCGTCGTGCACGATTATACAATTTGCAGAGGCAAGAACGGTCTGCTCTGCACTCATGTCCCTGTCCTTCCCCTGTTCTGCCTGGTGCATCATCGTTTCACCGTTTATCGCTCCTTGTCTGTTACAAGCTTCCCTCGCCTCGTCTGTAAAAGCAGGTCTACCAGCAGCAAGTCCGTCTGGTGTCCCCTCAGCTGTGACGTCTGCGTTGCCCTCGTCCTGCAGGACGGTCTCAGGGACACAGGGCTCTGGGCTGGCGGCTCCTTCCCCTCCTCACTTCCTGCCCCTCCGCGGCCGTGCAGCCGGGCGTTCACCCGTCATGTGTCACTTCTCTCTGCCTGCTTTCAAGGTATTTTCTTGGTGGTTGGTTTCCCGAAGTGTTTAAAGGATGCGCCCAAAGTGTGAATTTCTTTGCATCTTCTTTGCTTACGTTCTTGAGTCTGTAGGTTTATGTCTCCAACCAGATTTGGAGGTTTCCCAGCAATTATTTCTTTGAATATTCCCACAGGGCTGGTCTCTCTCTCCTCTCCCGGGATGTCGGTGACAGGAGTGCTGGAGATCTGGTGGTTGTCTCGGAGGTCCCCGAGGTGCTCTCTGTTCTCTGCTGTTCAGACAGGTAATTATTCCAGTCTGCCCGTCACCTCCACGCGACTGCCACACCCCTCTAGCAAGCGTCAGAAATTCCTGTTGCTGTATTTTTCACTTCTATAATTTCCATCTGATTCTCTTTTTACAACTTCAATTTCCCTGCTGAGATTTTCCCCTTTGTGTGTGTGTGTGGGTTTGTTTCAAGAGAATCAGTCACTGATTGCTGAAACATTTGTATGACGACTGCTTTAAAATCTCATCAGATAATTCCAACATCAGATTTGTCTTGTTGTTGGCATCTGTTAATTGCCTTTTCTCATGCAAATGATGATTTTTCCCGGTTCTCAGTATGACAGGTGACTTTTCAATTACATCGTGGACATTTTGCCTATTACGGTAGGAGACTCTGGGTCCCGCCTACATCTTTTATTGTAGTGACTGGTCACCTGTTTATTTTAGAGCACAGGCCCTGGCCTACTTTTGTGGGCTGTGGTTCTAATGATAGTTTGATTTTCAGAGTCTTTGTGCTATTATTTCGCTCTGCTTGGTTTACCTGGTGCTGGGGGGGCCCACTGGTCCCTGCCGGAGCCACCTGAGAACAGAAGGGGTTTCTGCAGACCAGACCAGCATCTCTTCATGTGGGAGGAGTATCTCCGGCTTCCTCGGCCGAGGGCAATCGTTGTGGGACCCCCCTGCTGGGCCACCCCAGGCCCCCCACTGTCCCTTGGTAGGGCAGGGGAATCTCAGGCTTGCTGGGACAAAGGGGATCCCAGGCTGCATGTTCACTTTGGCAGATCCTCATCGTCCCAGCCCCAGCTGTGCCTGTATCTCCAGACTGGGGAGGGAAGTCTCAGGCCTGGTGGGGAAGGACAGTGTCTCCTCTATCCACTTATTTTTGGCAAAGCTCCCAGTTGATCCTCTTGGTGGTGGTTTTGGACTCACCTTTTGTTGTAGGAGTGACTTTTTTGGGGTGCAAGGGAGGCATGAATCCACCTGAGCCAGCTTCCATTGCTTGCTGGCCTGGGGCAGACAATGCCAGGAGTCGGGACTCTAGCGGGCAGGGGCAGAGCAGGGCCCCTAGCTCCGCTGTCCCTCCTGTCCTCGGCTACCAGCCAGTTTGCTGTCCTTTTGCCACTCCCAGAGTCCCCCAGCAGCTGCCTCTGGAGGGTTCATGGCTGCTCTTGGCAAAGATGTACCATCCTGTCTGGCCCCGAGTCCTCGCACCTCTTCTGGGGCAACACCTGCTCTCAGGATCCCCACTGAACCTGCCTCCAGCCCTGCCGCCTCTCTCCTGGAGTGGCTGTCTTGTCCACGTCTCTGGCCCGTGGGTGTGCCTGCGACTCTCAGGTTTCCGTCCGCAGCTGGGGCCTTGGGCTCCAGACACGCACGTGCATTAAGCCGCTACGCAGCGCTTCCGCTTGGATGTTTCATACACATCACAGCCTAGACTGGAGAAGCAGCGCCGGTTTCCTTCCTTTATCAGTGGCACCTCCAGCTCTCTCCATCTTAGGAAACCGCAGACCACCATGTCAGACCAGAAGGGAGGAGCGGTCTCTGCGTGCTGCTCTCTTTGCAGCCCAGGTATAACACACTGGCACATCCCATCGCTTCCATCCCCCTCCGCAGCCGTGACCCCAGTGTGAGCCAGGGTCCCCTTGCTGCAGCAGCAGGACGCCCCTGCTCCCCTGCTCCTCTCTCACTTTTCTCCCCAGTGCCGTGTGATGTGGAAGCGTGGAGCACCCCGGGTCATGCTGCTGCTTAGAACATTCTCAGTTTCCATCACTCCCAGGATGGAGCCCGACTCACAGCGCCCTCACCCTCCGCCTCTCTCCACCCACAGTGGGCACCACGCTGGCCATACTTCTAGCCCCGGAACCCACAGGACTCCCTCCCAGTCCCGGCCGCCACTCCCTGTCTTTCTTGCTTGCAAAGTTCCCTCCCACATCTCCACGTGGCTGCTTCCCACTCAACACAGCCAACCACCACTTCCTCCTGGAGACACACAGCCTCACGCAGCACCTTCTCCTCCCCTGCCGCAGGACGTTCTGTAAGACACTGCCCTCCCAGAGCACAGCACGCGCGTGACATCCACTTGTTCATTTACTCATTTAATGTGTTATTCTCCATCACCCCTCAGAGCAAGTCATTCTCTTAGGGTACAGGACCCTGCTGTACCGTCCACTCTGTGTCCTGAGACCCCACAGACGGCCTCCCTGAGAGCAGCAGCACGCACAGCAGTGGCTGCAGAGGGACCGCAGTTAATGGGAACCCGGCTGAGCCCATCCCGCTTGAGGGCAGACACAGGGAGCCACGGGAGGGGTGTGAGCAGAGGCAGCGGCATCCGCCACTGTTCTGCTTCCTCTTGACTCAACCACGAGCCCTTCATCCAGCCTGGGAGCCACCTGCTCTAGTGGGTGGACACAGAGAGAAACTAACTGGGCAGAGTTAGGTCCCTGAAGGGAGACCAGGCTCGGAAGGAACCCACTTTGCTCAGTTCTCTGTCAGTCCCAGAGGCTGCGCCGGCGCTGGGGTTTCTGGGGGCCCTGCCCGAGCTGGGCCCATGTCTCACCTGTGTTCCAAGCCCCACCCAGAGACAGGGGATTTGCTACCACAGGCCCCAGAGGTGGTGAAGACAGTGTTCAGCACGGGACCTGCCTTTTCTGCCAACTCCCAGAGGTCGGACAGGTCAGGCCACTGTGTTGATCATGGAAAGAGGAAGAAGGCAGGAGGGGAGGGGGCAAGGGTGGGGGGAGACAGGCATCAAGCCAGTTAGGGAGGGAGGGATCCAATAAGTAGAAAGAGGTAGAAGCAGGGTGCGAGACATAAAATTGAGAAATAATTCTTAAATTAGATGCCTGGTGCTGGCACGGATTTTATAGCACATTATGAGATTCTGATGCAAACCAGGGCCTCTGTTTTATTTATGCAGAAAACACGTGGAGAGATCAGTGCGGAGATCCATGAATTTGAACTATACCAGGTCTAGTAGTAGTGCTTTTATTTTATTTCATTTTTTTACCTCCACCTCCCTACTTTTCAGTGTCTGCAGCTCTCAGTGAGCAAATAATCTTCCCTTTGCCTTCGGATGGTCTCTGAGTCTTTCAGAATCCTGGGGGCTGCAGAGGGGAGTTGGTAAGTCATTGACTCAAGAGCCTGGCCCAGTAGATATGGATTTATAGACACAATGTCCACAGATAAAGAGTCTCTGGATCCAGAAGGACCATGAAGCAATTTCAGTGCAAAATATGGTCTTCTTTATTAGCCTCATCCATTCATTCATAAGCTATGGTTTCGCAACCGTGCAAAGACTCAGCCATCCATCCCTCGTTCACTCAGGGAGGGTGTTGAGTATCTATTGTATGCAGGGGAACACGTCAGGCATCTTGGAGGACAGAGGAGAAAGGGAAGGTCGTCCGCTACCTGGAGAGACCAGAAACAGAGTTTGCAGCAATGTATGAAGGTTGCCCAGTCTCGTAAGCTCTCAAGTGTAAAATAAGAAAGGCACCAGGCGATTACGCAGGTCTGGGGAGGCGTCGCCACAGAGCTGGGTCTTAACACTTTCCTGCCCTTTCAGACCTGACTTCCCCATTTATTGGTGAAAATATTTGCTACATAATTGGGAAAAAATTACTTTATTCACTAACTCAATAACGTTCAATGTATAATCAATAATTTTTATTTTAAAAAAATTTGTGTAAAATGTTAAACATAAAGGTGGAAAGGTTTTATGTTTCATAATTGTCTATTTATTCAGAACTGTTTTCATTTATTTTTGCAAATGTCAGATATTGTATCCTTTCATTCCTAAAGGTTTCAGTGTGTATCTCTAAAAAATGGAAATTTTCATTTATAGCCAAAATGCCATTGTCACATCTGACACAGCAGTAATTTCTTACATCGATTCCATGCTGAGTCCGTAGCCATGGATATCTGAGTGCTCACACACGTCGCTGTGCAGTTGGTTAGTTTCAGTCAGAATCCAAATAAGGTTGATGCATCGATTCGGGTTAAGTCTCTTAAGTCTCTTCATTGCTCAAAAGTCCCTGGCCCCTCTTCTATTTTGCGCATTAACTTTTCCAGAAATTAGATCAATTTTCCTATAAATGCCGACCATACAGTATTCGTCTGTCTGTTCCTTGTGGTGTCATTTAAGTTGATCTTCTATGCTCATTTTTTTTGGTAAATGGAAGGTAGAAGCTTTAGTAGTTTCAAATGTAATGTTCTTGGCAAGAACACTTTGTAAGTAGAACTTGGTGTGACCCACACAGCATCACGTCAAGGACACACCTGCCCTTAGGATGCCAAGATCCACCGGGGATTAAGTGGTGGCAGCCCTGCCTCTCCACGGTCACATTTTCCATCCGCCATTCACCTGATGGATGCATCCATCGGTAACCACTGCCCAGATCAGTGAATCCCTTTGAGTTGGCAAAACAGTGATTTCCAAAGATTCTGTCATTCTTCCATACTTTACAACATAATTTTTAATGAATAAAACTAAAAGGGACCCTACCATGTCCTCAGCGGTATCTCTGCACCTCAATTTCTTTTTATGTGCATGGAGGAAGGGGACTGGCCCTTTCTAACTCTTCATCTTCACTGAAGAGTCTGGATGCAAGTCGTCTGGACTCCGTCCTTGTGTACGCAGAACTGACTCTGTGCACGGCTCTCTGGTGGGTGCCTGGAGACCGGAGGCGCCGTCGCCCTCACGAAGCTCCGCGTCAGGACGGGAGAGATAACAAATACGGTTCCGTTGTGCCCGGCATTTAGGAAGAGCCATGTTTGAGGAACAGTGTTGGCACAAGAGCAGATATGATCAGGTACGCCTCTGGGGAGCAGGTTGATTTAGCAAAGGATGGGGACATGGAAGTTTACCCTTGAAGGATAAGTTGTGTTTCCAAATGAATGTGCCTTGGAGTGCACAGCCTCCCAGAAGGACAGACAGCACGGAGGCTGCAGGGGTGAGGTCACAGCGAGGCAATATGCAGGAGTCTCAACCCTCCCTGGCTGGCTTCACAGGAGTCGGGAACACCAGCGAGGAACATGGCGTCATCTAGAAATAGGGAATAGCAAGGAGACAGGTTCCCCTTCTCCAGAAAAGAACACAGCCCTGCTGCCACTGTGAGACTCGTGTCAGATTTTTGACCTACAAAACTATAAGATAATTTGTGTTGTTTTAAATATGTGACAATTTGATTCAGCGGCAATAGGAAACTAATACAATTTGCCATGGTAGAGACAGGAGCAGAGTGAATCTTAGATGTCATTTTTGGGAAACTAGGTATGCCGTGGGACCAGGCGTGGATAAAAAATTAAGACAACTGGGTTTAAGGACAAAGACGATGAATTTACTTTTATAGGTGAAATTATCCAATTTCTCAGTAGGCCTGGGTTTGACAGTCCTGCGGGAGATGGTACAGGCGGAGATCAAAGGCGGGTGACTCTGAAGCGATTTTCCCTTCCATGTGCTGCTATTCCATGCACCAGGGAGCAGACATGCCTCAGAGCCAGCCCAGCTCAGCATGGGGCCTGCGCCCGGCGTCTGAAATCTTTACGGCACAACAGCTCTGGGTTCTTTTTCCGGGCCACGGCTGGGGTCTGGTTCCACTGTTTGGTTTTTCACAATTTAAATAACCACTAAATAGATTGTGGTGACTCCTGGCATCTTGTGATAAACATATTGTGCACATTTATTGCATGCATATCCCAACAAAACAATCTGCTTCTTCCAGAAAGTTTTGTTTCAAACCAATGGATTCGTAGAGAGTAAAACTCACTCTAACCTCAAAATTATCATATTACCGAATCCAGGGTAATTACAGACATCCATTCTTGACAGAGATTTTTCCAGAAGTGGACACTTGAGCCCTTGTAAGCTGGTACAGGCTACACGTTAGAGGGTGAGGACGCCTGCTATGCGGGGCCACGGAGCTGGCGATCCCAGCGTCTGCGGTATCCACGACTCTCCCTGTGCGGTGAGCCTCGTGTCAGTCAGTTCGCTGTGTTGCAGGAACAAACAACCTCTAAGTGTTGACGGCTTGAGACAAGAAACCTGTGTTTCTTCCCCACATTCCAGGTCAACCTTGGGTTTACACTCAAGGGGTCTTTCTCACCCTGGGGTCTAGCAGCAGGAGGAGCCTGCCTGGAACACCACTGAGCACAGGACAGAAGGGCACAATGACAGGCCCACTCAGCGGCTCCTAAAGCGTCTGCTAGGAGGAGGCACACGTCAGCCCTGCCCGCACGCCAGGGGCCAGCCAGGTTGGGGTCAGGCTGATGCAGCAGGGCAGGGAGGGAGCATCCTGAGAGGAGAAGGGAGAGTTGGGGCTGTGTTGTGACAACACCTGTTTCGCTCTGTTGAGAAGAACCAGGAGAGGTGAGCGGCGAGAGGCAATGGGGACAGCGTTCAAGTCGGGCTCCAGATGCTCCTGAGCGTGGATTGTACGATCTACTGTACACTGTAGCCACTGTATTTTGCACAGGGGATCTGAGTTGGATTTCTAACCTTGGCATTATAAAATGTCCTAGCTTGTTTGTATCTGATTGCTTTAGCGAGGACGCCGCTGTGGCATATTTGTAAAGCGGAAATCTAGGATGGGCGTATGCAGGTGGGACCTAAGTTTACGCCATGCATTTAGCATGACGTCTGATGTGGTCATTCAAAAATTCTTTTGTAAAAATGTTCATAGGCTTTTAATTGGATTAGAACATAAATGAAGTAAAGTGTACAAATGTTAAGTTTACAGCTCACTGCTTTTTATGAAGGGAAATGTGTGAAGTCAGATTACAAAAAATTAAATGTGACCGTCATACTATAAGCCTTCCTCCTGCCCCTCTCAGGGTCAAGACCACTGAACTTTTTTACAAGGTATACGTACAACCTCGACTTTACTGGCGTGAGGTTCATCTGTTTGTTGTGTTTGGCAGTAGTTTGTTCGTTTTGTTGCTGTATATTTCAATGAATTCGTATGCCACAATTCAATTGTACATTCGATTGTTACTGTACCTTTGGGTTATTGTTAATTTTAAGCATTTACAGCCAAAGCTTTCTTTCCTTTCCTTGATGTGCATAAGTTTCCACCTCTGCTGAGTGTACACACGGAAGTAGGATGTCGGTCCAGGGTGTCCCTGGGACCTGTGCTTGCAGGGAAATAAATATGTTTCTTCTTTTAGATTTGTAACGTTAGGCTTACATATTTTGAGGTTATATTAGGTGGACTGCTGTGTTATTGAGAATTGTACCAACTGTCAAACTGGCCTTTGGCCATTATGAACTGTCCCTCTTCCTCTGATATCACTTCCTGCCCGAGTCCGCTGTGTCTGGCATGAGTGCGGCTGTGCCAGCTTCCTTCCCCTGGCATTTGCCTGGTGTACTTTTTAATGTCATTTCACTTCAACCTTTCTTTGCTCCTTTTCAATATAATTTCTGTTTTAACCTGAGGAAAAAAAAGGTTTTAAAAAAAATCCTATATCATCATCTTTGCCTCCTATTTCGCGTATGTAGTTAATTTTCATTCAATGTGTTAAATTGAACCACATGGAATTGCCAATATTCAATGTTTTTGACCAACAAAAAGATAATTCATATGATTCAACCTGGTAGTTACTGTGCATTTGGTTTAAATCTATAATCTTATCTTTCTTTTTCCTGTTTGTCCTGAGTTTTTTCCTTTCTCCTTCTCTTCTTCAATTTTTTTCATCCAGTATGTTTTATTGTATTATTCCATTTTCTTCTGCATTAGCTTATTACATATCCTTATCTTATTGACTAAATAATGGTCATAATAAGTCGATAAGTGGGTTGATAGAGCACAACCTTCCTTAAATTAGTACTTTCACTGCACCCTGGACAATGTAAGATCCTACAACACTTTAGGTACATCGACCCGCCTGTCCCGTTTGGCTTTAGCATAGATTATCACTCCTAATTCTTCTCTAAGTCCTCAGTCCTTCCTGTAATACGATTCTAATTCATGCCATCTGCCATGTGACTCTGTAATCCCTCCCACCCAAGCGGGGCAGTACAATCCCCAGAGCACAACATTCGGATGGGCCCAGGACTCGCCGTGGAGTGTGTGTGGACGGACAGAACCAAGGCAGATGCAGCCCCTCATGGGTCCACAAGTCCTGTCCACTATGGGATGTGCTCCTGTCACCCACGGAGACCACAGAGAACTGACAAGCGGAGAAGACCCTAATTAACAGCCTGGGGCCAGGCCCAGTGGCGCCCAGCTGTGCCCCGTCTGCCGGTGAGCCGGCTCCACCGGGCTTCAGTGTGATCTCCCATTTTTCATTTCTGACATTCCACCTGATCTTTCCATAGTTTTCACCTGCCTGGTGAGAGTCCCAGTTGGCTGCCACCTCCCTCCAGGTCCTTTAGACCAGCTGTCACAGGCCTTGCAAAGGGCCTGTTGGATGATGCCACCATCTAGGCTATCTCTGATGTTCCTCGTGGCCACGGGTCTTCTTTCTTCTTCACGCATTAAGTCAAATTTTTTATTTTATTCTCAATGTTGTTTGTTTAAAAGTAAAAACTAGACTGAAGTAAATAATGTTTACATCCAGAAAAGAGCTCACTCCGCTGCTGCCTGACCACCGGTCTGGGGGGTCAGTCTTCTCCTTAGTTGGGTTGGGCCTAGGCCTGGCTGGGACATTAGCATCAGTTCATGGCCACTGCTGGGCTAGATTTTGAGGGTGGATCCTTCCTTTGGCCCGACCTGTGATCTGAGCACCGGTGAGATTCCAGAGATCTCCTTACACCAGGGAACCCAGATGTCAGCTTTTCAAATCATGGGAATCTTTTCTTCTGCTTTTTAGCCAATCTGCCAGCTTTTGGGGTTGTTAAGGAGTTGTCTTTTTTTCTCTAGGCCTGTCCCCAGATTTCTGCACCTCTGCACCTCAGACAACGTCTCTGCCACCTGCTGCCTCGCCTCGGCTTCAGTTTGCTCCTGCGAATCATTCCATGAAGGCCTGGAGGGCTGTGGAGAACTTTCTAGCAGAGCCCCCGCGTTGTGCTGGACATGGATGCTGCGGTGCTACACCTTGTGGCTGTCTTTGGACCGGCGTCAGCGCAGCGCACGGCCTGGAGAGCAGATCACATGCTGCAACACATCAGCTCCCGTGTACGCAGCTCCACTCTCAAATTATTCGTGAACTGTTGAGAAACATCATCATACCCTTAACACTCTACAAATGCCATGCACTGTCCCCGGTGTGCATGTCTCGGAGCTGCAAAACTTGGAAGTGTATGCACACACAATTGGAGGAGCGAGCAAGTAAAGGCCACTTAGCCCATCAGGATGCATTCTGACTTTAACATTCAATTCCCTCCAGACACCACTTAATTGTTTCCTGAGTGGGCATTTTGACTCAATATTGGTTCTCCTCCCTCGATTTCTGTGCATGGCCCCTTCTGCCTGAGCCCGGAAGAGTAACTTGGCTCACTGACACTGCTCAGGGTCCAGGCAGTTGAGTTAAATCATTACGTAGCAGTTCCTCCCCGGCTGTGCAGACGGACTGTTGCTCAGCTAGTCTGCAGGGTGAGTAAGTCTCCTTTCTTCCCAGAGCGGCCTGATCCGCTTTACTCTACTACACGCAAAACGTGCACAACAGGGAGCGATGATGTCTGAAGATACAAGCACCTGAGGACCCGAAACCAAGATGCCCCTGTACCTTCTGCAGATGGCGCCTGTGTTCACCTGTGCACGTGGCTTTTCTTGCACCCCTAGACGTTTCCCTTTTGTGGACAGGAATTCCACAGGCATGCCACATGGCCCAGTATGTGCCTGACCAGCACCTTCATGCCACCTTCGATCTGGGCTTCCTGCTGGTTTCCAGACCCCCCACCACCTCTCTGGCACCCCCCAGCTCTCCACGGGCACTAGGCGTGGGGTGGTGGGATTCGTCCCTCCGCAGACACACCCTCCACCTATCTTCCTGAGGGCAAGAGAGGGCAGCGTGGGCTGGCTCCATCCAAAAACCAAATGAAAAGAGAACGATGTCTGTCCTGGCTCCGAGCTGGCTGGAAGATGAAATTGTCCTATGTTTAGATGATGATCACACCCCATGGGCCCTGCTGTTGCGGGGACAACCAAGATTCCTTGTGCATTTGTACAAACCCCAAAATCTTAACCAATAACAGCTTAAAATCACTATGGGGATGGGCATCTCCAGAAGGGATGAGGGCAGATCCTCCGGCAGGAGGGAGGAGGAAAAGACCCAGCCCTGGCCGACCTGACCCTGGGTGAAGTCCCCCGGGGAGGGGGGGTCACCTGTGACCCTGCCCTGTCTACCTGGCTGGAAGGGAGAGGAGGGCATGAGTGAGGCGCTTGGTGTGGAAGCCCTTCCTCAGATGGACGTAAACCTCCACCCAGGCAGACAGGGAAGGGCCTGCTGGGGAAATCTCCGAAGCCCAATCTTCCCCACACCCTTCCAGGTCTGATGGAACAGAAGTGGCGTGTGCAGCGGTGTCTGCAATGAGAAGAAAGTCCCAGTTTTGGTTCTCACATGGGGTCAGCACCTCAGCTCTCCCATTCTCACCTATGTGATCTGGAAAATCATTTTGCCTTCCTGGGCCTCCATTCCTGCTTCCGTCGAAAAGATTTAATGATGCCTATCAGGTAAGTGGTAGTGAGAATAAAAGATGTAATTTATGCAAGCTGCCTGGCACAGTTCTCCACGCGGAGAGGCACCTCTACATTGGCAGAGTTCATCATTCCTTTGCAGCTGTCATTATCATTTTATACCCAGCACAAGGGTCTCGCAGCCCACAGTCCTCACGCACAGCCCTTGTGAGGATCGTTGAAGACTAACTACAACCCGACATCACCTTGTCTTCAATACTGACATTTTTTTTTAATTAAAGAAGTAAAAAAAAGAAGAATCCTTGCTGTCGATAATCCAGTGACAGAGGCATAGAGATGCTCCTCATCCCCTGATTTCTCCCCCTCCATGGAAGTAACTCACGTGCCAGGGCAGGAGGCGTTGGGGAATTACTTTTTTAATCGTGGAGGCCCCGCGAGCAGACAGGAGCAGGCTGCCATTCTCTGATTAATACCGCCCTTCTCCCCAGCTGGGGTCAGGTGCAGGAGGTTCTGGCCTATCCATCTTTGTGCCGCTGTCCTCTGGGCGACTGTTTCTGAGCACGTGGGCTGTTAGAATGACAAACTCCCTGTCACAGTGCTAGCTGGTGACCTGATTTCTGTGTGGAGCTTTGCCCAGCACACAGCCTCGGCATTGGTTCTAAGGGAACATCACGCCAGGCCTGAAAACCTCCCCCCACAGCCCCCACATCTGTCAGACAGGGAAACTGAGGCTTTGACAGGAGAGTTCCCAAAAACCCGAGCAGTAGAAATTGGCAGAGTTAAGAGTTATGCTGACCATTTTCTGGTTTCTGAGTCAAAGTCAAGGTTTTGTTTTGTTTTCACTCTTCTACTTGGTGCCTCAAAAAATAATCAGTTAAACAGTCATGTTCTCCTCAGTCCATCATTAGACCCTTGAGACGTGGCAACGTGGCAGGACAAGACAGCCCCACCTGTGGGTCATGTGATTCCCCCAGTCCAGCAGCAGCTGCTGACAATTCGTACGTACGTTTGGAGACAGAGACAGAGAGGAAGAGGAGAGCAGAACAGAGGGAGGAGAGGGAGCTGGCTGAGAAGAACATTTCTCCAGTTCCCATTCCTCGCCCTCTACCTGTACTTGGCGAACTCTCGGTGAGCGTCGCCGAGCGCGATGCCGGCTCCGCAATCAGCACGGGGCAAATTAAGCCCTAATCATAACTGCTTTTGTCTCCTGATGATGTTTTGTCTTATATGACAATTTCTGCAGAAATAATTGATTTTATGGCTTGATTTCATTCCTTGCCTATCATGTTGAAGACATAAACACATAATGAGATTGTTGTCTAACATTCACCGAGATTAAATGCCAGCAGAGTATCTGGGATTAATCAACCCTGCTTCTCTCATTAGATTATCTGGAGCAGCTCGAGCCGACAGGCAGGTTTCGCTCGGCTTGCAGCCTGTCCCCAGCAGATGTGGCCCAAGCGTGCACAGTGACTCCCCGGGGGCCAGCTGCAAAGGGCTCTGCTGCAGGGAGATTGTCCAGAGAGCAAGGGACAGAGTCAGATGGCCCACAGGAACCCTGGCCTTCAGTGTGCAGGAGGACCTCAGACCGAGGCAGAGGTCGGCATTTTCCTCCAACGGTGCCTCAGAGACTAAATAAATGGGGTGATGAAGAAACTGGGTGGCGGGAAGTGGTAGAAGCACCAGCCCCCCGCTGGGGGCGAGAGAACAGGGTTCGGGCCAGACCTGCTTCACCGGGGCCCATGCTCTGTGCAGCCTCCGCCTCTCTGCACCTGGGGCTCAGGCCTGGAAGTGAAGGGAGGGACAGGGACTGTGCCTGGCAGGGGCACAGGAAGGGGACATCAGTTGGAGGAACTGCCTCAGGGCAGCTCTACGATCTCAGACCTGCTGTACAAACCTTTAAGCTTAGTTTTCTGAAATAACGATAAATTTATTTGGTTTGCACAGTCTTAGAGTAGGGTTGCCAGATAAAATATAGGATCTCCAGTTAAATTTAAATTTCAGATTAACAACAAATATTTTTTCAGTATGACTGTATCCCACATAGTTCTTGGGACATATTTACAGTAAAAATTTATGTATTATCTGAAATTCAAATTGAAATGCACACCCTGCATTGTCATTTCTTAAATCTGCAACTCTATCTTAGAAAGAATGTCGCATGATAGGCATCTCTTCCCATTATTTCATGTATTCAATCAACAACTATTTCTTCAGCACTCACTGTGTGCCAGAGACCATTTTAGACCATGAGAAGAAAATGGCAAAGAATGAATGTCACACGTGTGTGATTTAAATAGCACACAGAGAAAATCAGTTAAAACCGCTTCAGTACATCTAGAAATTAACTAGTTTAAGGAAAAATTCCCCGGGGAGGGGGGGAGGATCATAGTTTTCTAAGGTCAAGGTGAGGAGTTGCCCAGGTGCTCTGGACGCCCACAGCCTCAGCTCCGTTGGTCCCTCCACGAAGACCCCGAGCTTTCGCGCAGCAGGAGCTGTTCTAGTCGTGGGGCGACATTGGTGGCCTGGACGGAAAAGCGTCTTGCACACAGGGACCTATGCTCTAGATGAGGAAGTTAGCAAACAAACAACAGGTACGACGTGCAGGTACACACACAGCACATCAGGAAACGCCGGGCCACAGGTGCAAGGGCTGAGCCAGCTCCCTCCTGTGCCCAGAGCGGCTCCGATGGGACCCAGCGCCCAGGCTCCGAGACAGGCGCCTTCACACTGGCTCCCACCTGCTGCTCGTGCCACCCCAGAGTGTAGGTGGCTGTGTTGCCCTCTGGGAGGGACGTGGGAAAGTTACCTGCCCCGCCCCGTCCACACACACACACACACGTGCACACATGTGCACATGCATGGTCTCATCCAGACATCCTTTCTTGCCTGAGCCTCCTGCGTCCTCTATTTCCAGTTCATCTGAACTGTATGTGAGACTCGGCACGTTATTGGCTGGTAAAGCTTGGGCCACAGAAATTGCTATTTCAGCCGATAATGACAGTTGAATATTGGCAACTTCCTATGGCTCAAACTGGTATTAGGGTGATATTATGTCCCGGGCGCCCGTAATGTCCCGATCCTACTTTGGCCTGGTCATTCCCCCCGATGACTCTTGGAGGGACGGAGCCCTCAGCAGGGTGGGTCACGACAGATCCCGACATCGAGCACTTTACCCACTGCATCGTTCCCACCCGACACTGCACTTCCTGGCAACGCCAAGTGGGAGCAGATGACTCGGCTTCAAACCCAGATGTGACTCCTTCTCCCCTCCAAAGGGTAAATGGAGAACAGGTCGTGGTGCTGACACTTCTGTTGCCCCAGATGCCGGCTCGCACGGGAGGGCTGCGCAGGGTGTGCAGCGCCTCCCCAGAGTGACCCGCCCACTGGGACAGGGGTGAGTCCTCTTTCCCACACGCCCTGTCCTATCCCCGAGGTGAGCCTCGCTGACCGGCTTATTCCCAGACTCGTCCTGAGCCAGACCGTGGGAAGGGATATGCAGAAACAGGGAGCACCCCCTCCAGCCACCTCCCCGCAGCCGGGCAGTCAGGCAGCGCCAGTCCCCAAGGAGGGCGACGTGCGTTTGGCACAGAACCTTTGCATCCTGAAAGTTAATTCTTCTTTGGTCCTAGTTGACGAAGGGCCCACGCCTGCACAACTTTCAGGACTCGGACCCATCCCACCTTGTCCATGAAGCTCCCCGACGGCTGAGGCTGCGTCTCTGGGATTCCGCTGGGCCACACAAGTGCCCCCAGGAAGCCTGACCCCACAGAGCCTCCCAGAGCCACTCAGAACGTGCCCGAGGCAGGCCCTTGCCTTCCTGAGTGGGTAAGAACCTCCTCCCCGGCCTCTCCTCCCCCTTCAGCCTCCCCGCGGCATGTTCTCTCTGCTGCAGAGCACGGCCCGAGGCAGCCTAGCCCAACCTGTCACAGGGCCTCGCCCTCAGGGAAGAAGCTTATCCTCAGCACAGCGTCATCCTGGGTGTCCTGATCTGTGCCCCCATCTGTGTTCTCTTCCCCTGGTCCCTCCCTGCCACGCGGTGCCTGACGCACTGCCCCCTCGCACGCCCCCTGTTCCTGGGCCCCAGCTTGTTCACCCAAGCCTGGCTAGGTGGCCCATCCACACTACCGAGTCTGGCTGCCTTCTACCCATTCATTAAGATTCAAGTCTAGGCCCGCCCAAGAGGCCTTTCTTGTCCTCAAAATTTGATGTAAACTCTCCTTCTTTAAATTTCCATTGGTTTGTGATCCTACGTATAGCTAGTGAAGTGCTCTGGGCTCAGTTTGCTCACAGGGCGATGACCTACGCCTCGGGACTGTTGTGTAGACAAGTGCGTCAAGGTAAGTCGAGCTCAGAGATCACCTGGTGCTTCTGTCAGTGGAGCTGGTGACCATCTTTGTGCGGCAAATTTCTCGCAATGTATTTTGGGGTCTGCTCTCACACTCCGAGCACAAGCTCATGTTCTAAGTATTTCTATTTCTTGGGACTGACCGACACGATAGCTATTCAGTAAATCTCAATCCATGAGTAGACTGTGCCAACACAACCGGCATCACACTCTCCTCCCTCCCTCTGAAGAGTCTGTGTGCTCGTTGAGTCAGTTTCCTAGGGACGCCATGGTTGTCACAAACTGGTGGTTAAAACAACAGGAATTCGTCCTCTCCCAGTTCCGAGGCCAGAAGTCTGAAGACAAGAGGTGGGCAGAGCTGTGCTCCCTCCATGGCTCCTTCCTGACTCTCCAGCCCCCAGTGGCTCTGCATGTCCCTTGGCTTGTGGTCATGTCACCCCAGTCTCTGCCAGAAAGGACACGAGGACTTCTCCGTGTCTGCGTTATCTCCTGTTCTCTTCTCCAGCAAGGACTTGTTACCAGATTTAAGGCCCAAACTGCCTTGGGGCGACCTCACCTCCAGATGCCTGATTCAGTCATGTCTGCACAGACCCAGCATCCAAAGACGCTCATACTGGCAGGTGCCGGGGTAGGATTTGGGCAGATCTTTTGGGGGAATATAATTCAACCTACCACACTCCTTATAATTAGGGATAAGGGAAAATTTTCCCTCTGCATTTCCACGGCTACAAGAACACGGTTCAGCTGCGCGGGTGTGTGTTACGTGTAATTAGAGGCAGCTATTTCAGGGAAAAGTTGGTTTTGACAGGGGGCTGGGGATGTTGGGCTGTTTGCAGGATTTGCATATGGAAACCATCCATGAAGAGCCACTCCAGTCATCACTTACTGTGCACGGAAGCGGCAGGATGCTGGGAGATGCCAGGATGCATCAGGCCTGATCCCTGCCTGTGGGGAGCGCAGCCTACGTGGCAACAGACACACACGTAGATCATTTGGATCAGGGCAGCCTGACTCGTCTCTGAGTAAGATGTGGCAGAGCCTTGGGGGAGAAAGGGACAGAGATCGCAGGCCAGGCTGTGGACCTGTGGACCAGAGGGGGTGCCTTGGAGGGAAAGGCGGAGAAAGGTCCCGGCTGTGCGAAGGTGCCAGGGCCTCTGGGGTGGAGGGGGCAGGACTTGCAGAGGGACAGTCCCCAGGAGAGAGTCGCTGTGCTCTCTAGGGCCAAAGAGAAGGCAGAATCCAGCCACTAGGAGGTGCTGCCAGGGCCAGGAAGCCCTCCAGGGGGTGAGTGCTGGGCGGTTTGCAGAACTTGCCCTGACCTGAGAGCCCCTGAAATCACATCATCATTCCCTGGGAAAGTCTGAGCTCCATAGGGTACCCTGTCTCCTCACCTACTATTGTTGGCTGAACGGGCCCCCCGTGCAGATAACTCATTCAGTCAACAAATATTTACTGAGCACCTACCTTGGGCTCAAGTGTAGCTACTAGGGATGAAATGGGATTAAGACAAAGTCAAAGCCCTCGTGAAGCTTCAAACCCCAAGCTCCTCGCACGCCAGATTTCTAATTCATTAGGACTCCTAACCCACCAGGCTCCAAATCCACCAGGCTCCTAACCCACGAGGCTCCTAACCTCACCAGGCTCCTAACCCACCAGGCTCCAAACCCACCAGGCTCCTAACCTCACCAGGCTCCTAACCTCACCAGGCTCCTAACCCATCAGGCTCCAAACCCACCAGGATCCTAACCCCCCGGGACTCCTAACCCACCAGGCTCCAAACCCATCAGGACTCCTAATCCACCCAATGCCGTTCTCTTGGGTATGAGCAAATTGCCATGTATGTATCTGCTCTGTGTCAGGAACTGTGGTGGGCTTTATTCTACATTATTTTACTAATTACTCACAACTCTATGAAGCATTATTGTTTCCTTATTTTTCAGATCAAACAGCTAACCAGGCCTAGAGGGATGAACAGCGCAGTGATTGTGTCTCAGCCTGGACTCCCAGCCCCCTCCTTGACGCCCGTGTCTTCTCCCTGGTGCCTTATTTCCTTCTCTATTAATTTTTTTAAAAATCTGTAAATAACCCCTCGTTGGCAGCTAATGATGTCCAATGCGTAGACACAGAGCATACGTGTTTAGCAACGTCTCCATGACAACCAGCGAGGAGAAAGTCATCCATGAGTCATTTTGGTTCTTGCTATGACCACGTGTGGCGAGTAGCCTCCCTGAGCTGAGACTGCAGGCCAGGCGGGTGACAGACACCCAGCTGTGCCCTGCCCTGAGGGCCTGCCAGTCCACAAGCCCGTGGGGTGCAGCCAGGGCACAGAGCCCGGGGAAGGGAGGACCACAGAGGACAAGAAGGGTCAGAGCAGGCTTCAGGGGACAGTCATGGTCCCAGAAGGACGGTGAGGCTTCCAGCTGGTGGCCTCACCTGGGCGGTGTGTCAGAAACTATGGGGACAGTTTCACTGGGTGTTGGGCAGACCACGGAGGTCCTTGGCGACGTGGCGGTGGGAACACAACGGGGACGTGGAGAGACTTGCGTGCCAGGCGTGGGTGTTCCATCTCTCTCTGCAGAGGATGGGCACCCTCTAGAGTTTGGGGAGCAGGGAAACAGCTGCACGGTTGGGACTCTCAATCTGGCATAGGTGGGACACCAGCATCTGGTCCGTGAGGAGCGGAGTAACATGGAGGGCCCCAAACTGGCAGGTCACCTTTATCAACTCAGGAATTTCATTTAAAAGAAAAAAAAAAAGACAGACTCTAGCCCCGAACACCATGCCAAAAACACTGCAGTTCTGTCTGTATGAGATGGGGCCAGGGTTTGACAGCTGGTCAGGTGTGAGAAGTGCTGGCCGGCAGCACCCAGGATCTGGTCACATGTGGTGGCCCCTGGAGAACTGTCTACACTGACAGGGGGCAGCAGGCTGCATGGGGAGCTCCATTTTTGTGCTGTTTTGACTTCTGCAAGCCCCGCATGACCTGCAAACATTTGGGGACAGGCTAATGCCCTTAACAACTTAGTTACCGTAACTAGCTTGGCACACATGTGCCCCTGCTGGCCACCAGGCCCAAGTGACCAACCTGGAATCCAGGTAAGATCATCATGCATCGTGGGTTAACTTCACTGATTCTGATTTGGCTCTGACCAGAGCAGCATCCGGGAGGCAAACATTCACAAGCACTTACGTAGGAGTCGTGGTCAACACCCTAGTCTGAGACACACCCTGTGGTCCTGAGAGCCGGCACAGACCTGCATCTGAAATACTTGAATCGATGGTTACACTGCGATGCCCAGGGGGATGACAGCCACAGAACGTCCGACCCAGGATGTCGAAACCGCATAGCTGGGAGAGAACCCATCAAACCTGGTGAGGTTTCCCGGACGAAGAACATTTTCTCTGGCTACATGAGCAGGTGGAGGGACATCCCCAAGTGCAAGTGTGATGTTCACTCTCCCAGCAAACAGAGTCTCCACACGGGCTGGACAGGCAGGCAGAGGGGCTGCCGTGAGTTTGTGGGGAGGGAGAAGTGTGATCAGATGCTGGCAGATACTTGCACGCGGAACAGGAACGGGGCCGGGACCCACGGGCATTTGCCAGGCCTAGGCAGCGGCTGCTGGCCAACGTTCCCAGTGACATTGCTGTCCAGACTGTTAATATAATTAAGCTCCATCACCATAGAAACAGTCAAAAGTAAGGCACGCATGTGGCAGGGCGTGTTCTGAGAAACTGCTGGCAGCAGCAGCCCCCACCTGCGCCGGGAAGAGCAAGCAGAGTGGGTGGCAGGACATGGCCCGACGGCCGCAGGGCCGGGCCCAGGGGACGCAGCCCGCCCGCCGGCATGGCCGGTCTCCAGGCTCCTGCCTGGCGCAGGCTGGGTAAGTGCGGGTCTGACAGCACTGACTGACGGGGTGGGTGGCAGGAAGGAGGAACATTAATAAACCTTCCCCCGAACTCGCCCGGCTGCTGGATGGGAAGTGTCGGCGCAGGAAGTACCACAGATTTCTGAGTTGTCACAAACAGGATTTCAGATAAATGAGTTAACTTGGGGGGAAAAAATCACAACCTAATGCTTTAGGGAGTTATTAAAAGACAGACAAAAAGCACATGTAATTTAACGTTATGCTAAAGCAGCAGCAGTGTTCAAAGGAAGCGCATAGTAAGAGGGAGCAATTGCTTCTGTGCCCCTCGGAATAATGAACCTCAGGCAGCTGCTCTGCGTGTTCTGTGCAAAGACCCACCAGCCGGCCTCTCCCGCCACGGATTCCAGAGCACCTGTGCCTTAAGCCCCCTTAGGAGCCTTCACACATGCTGGTTCCCGAGCAGCCCTGTCATCCAGATGCCGCCCGTCCTTTGGGGTCCTCCCCCTCCTCATCCTCCTGGGATGACCTCCTTCAGGAAGGCCTTCCAGCACCTCACAGCCAGAACGGGCACCTCCTCCTGCAAAGAACACCTAATTCATTGTGCGTGCGTAGCCCTGTTTCTTTGCTCCTTCCTCGGTCTTAGTTGTGAACAACTGTCACCCATAAAGCGTGCCTGTGAGGGGAAGAGAGCAGAGGAGGACAATGATGTCACAGAGCCTGGGACATTTTGGAGACGCAGTGCTGGACATTTCCGTGAGCCACCTCCGTCCCTCCACTCAGCCATGCCCCGAGGGGAGGAGGAATGACAGAACGCATGGGACACACCTAACAGAGGACCTGGCCCCGCGCAGGCACTGGGAAAATGCCAGTGAGATGCAGGGGTGTGGCTGGTGGGGCACAGGTGCACAAATGTGGCATGCCGGGAGTGGGGACCAGGCAGGAACAGAGGCTCCAAAGGTTCCTGTTCTCTCAGAACTGAAGTTGTAGAGTTTCCTTGCATTCTTACAAAGAGGTCATTAATGTCACTATTTGGGGATTAGAAGAGATCGCTTCTAAAAACTGCCATCATTGTGAAGGTGCTAATGGCTCCAGGCACAGAGAGCTGGGCATGGGTCTGACTGATCTTTGCATAAGGATCCGACTTAAGTAAATGGTCACTGAGTGTGCTGCCGGGTAAATTAGTCCAGTGACAGGCTGTGGCTGCTGCAGCCAGGCAGCTGATGCCAGCAGGTAATTGACTTTGTTTCCAGCGAGTGCTCCACATTGAATTCCCACCAGGAAAAATTAAACCTTAGCAGCTCTTTGTTTCAGTCTGGGTTTAATTGGTTAGTAGCCTGTTAGTCAGATGGGTAGAACCAGCATCCTGGGATCCAGAAGCAAGTCCTGGCCCAGAGAGAGAAGAACCTTTGCAATTACAGGCCACGGGCCACCGGGCTGACGTAGCCAGGAAGGTGCGATTTCTAGCCCATCCAGCGCTAATGTTACCTTGAGGAGATCATTATTTTATGTGTTCTCGTACATTTTGAATGCATTCTTTGGCACTTTAATATTTAAAAGATGTTTTCTGAAGCAGTGATTTTTCTGCATGAGGAATGGTATGAAATTTGTAGGAACTCGTGTCTTGTCAAAAGTCCTCATGTGTGCGGAGGAGCTTTGCGTGAATGTTTGGGGCAGGAGGCCCTGGGGGAAGGGAGTGTTGGCAGCAAGGTTTGTAGATAATAAAAATTGACACTCACGGCGGCCTGAGTGCGCTGAGATCTCTCCAAGGCGAATTAGCGTGATTGTCTATTAATTAACCTTGAGGTACAAATATTCTCAAGCACTGGAACCTATTCAGGTGAACCGCAGTGCAATGGAGACGCCCTGTTACCATAATAACGTTTTAAACTCAACAGCATATTTAACATTTGTCTAACGTAAGTGCCTGTAAGTGCTATAATGTGCGAGTTGTGACAATAAGATCAGACAACAGTCCTTAACCAATGGCAGTGATGACGGGGGCGCACCTCCCCCGGTAACCCGCTTCCCCTCTCAGGTGCTGGCAGCGAGTCCTGGGCGTGGGAAGCAGGAACCTTCCTGCAGTTTCAGTTTCCACCTGGCTCCCTTCCCACTTTCAGAAAGCCGTTGTGCTCAGCGCCTACCTGGGACAGGTCAGTGCTAAGGGGACACAGGTGTCCATGAGCTGAGATGCCTCTCTCGAGGCCCATGCCTGCTTGTGGTGAGAGTACCTGTGGTGGCAGAGAGGAAGGGCCAGCCTCACCTGAGCAGGGGCCCCGCCTCCTGCCTCCTCGCCGGCTCTCACATGGCCTCGTGCACATGGATCGCACCGGTCAGTGCACGTGACGGCTCTAACAGTCAACTCCCCATCACAGTGGCTGGGCGCAGCAGCTGTCCCTGAGCCCTGAGTCATAGTGCCCGGCGAGGGCCAGGGAAGTGCTCTGCTCTGAGCAGGAACTCAGGGACTCAGCCCCTTTTGTCTGGTGGTCCCACATCCTCCCACGGCCTTGGAGGCCTCCACTGCACCCTCTGCAGCCAGTTGACAAGTGCAGAAAGAGAGGGAGCCGGAAGACACCTGGGCCTTGCCGGGAGCAGGTCTAGAAGTGGGAACCCCATTGTTGCTCAGGTCTCTTGGCCAGAGTCAGACACTCAGCCCCACCCACCTGTGAAGGAGCATGGGGAATGCACACCCAGGAGGAAGATGAAGGCACTCTCTCTGCCCACCGATGTGTCTCCACAGACAGACCTCCGCACCACGGGGACAGGGCTCACGCGTAGCTCTGCCCTGACGCCAGCACAGAGAAGGCACTCGTGTGGGACTTCCAGGTCTCTGCGTGAGTGAATTAATAAAACAAATAATGCTCACTGAACGAGTAAGTGGGGAAGAGAGCGGGGCTTGTGTTCCTGGGGTTCCTACTATACAACCGACGTGTGTCACCGTCCCGCTCAGCACTCTGCAATGTGGCAGGAGGGACCCAGCACTCCTAAGGAACTTGCCCAAGGTCACGGGTGTGGTTGGCAGTTCTGGGGACAGAATCAAAGTGCTTGCTTTTCCCACTGTTCTTCCCCACGGCGTGAGCTCTGAGCTGCGGGAGAGAATAACCCTTGCCCTGGGGAGGGTTGAGGAAGGCGTGCGGTGTCTCGGGAGCTCCCAGAGAGTGTCCAATAAATTGCTTTCTCTTCCCGGTGCCTGACCCCACGGGGGTCTCACCCAGGCCGTCCTCCCCTCCCCTGGCAAGACGACAGCTCACACCCTCGGTCTGGGCCTCCCAGACACCCGTCTTCTCCTTGGGAACTTCAGTCTGTTCCATGCACTAATTATGGGCTGTCATCCAGGAAAAATGCCTCCTATGACAAGCGACATAATTAATATGCTAAGAGAAACTTTTCTTTTTCCTTAATTAAGGCACACAACTCCTTTTGAAAGCAAGAAAATATATCTATTGTCTCTAGTCAGCGCACGTCCGTACCAAAGTCAGAACATCGCTGTTTTGTTATACTGTGCTTTCGGTATTTTTAAAATAAAAATAATTAGCAGTTAGAAATTTTTTGGAATAAAAATCAACAAGAAAGTGCCAAACAAACGATGATAGGACAGCTGTTTAGGGCATATCTGATGTGTATGAGGCACTTTGCAAACATCTGTAACGTCCACTCACTCTTCCCAGAATTATCATCATCTTGGTTTTACACGTGAAAAACGCAGATGGGGGAAATTGAAGACAGCGGCACTGGCACAGCCGTGGGCACGGTGGGTAGGACGTGGGGCTCGGGTGCTCCTGCCCTGGGCCTGACGTCTCTCTCCCAGGCCACACGGCTTCTCCAGGTCAGGACCGAAGCAGCCTAACAGCCCCAAACGCTTCTGGGCCCTGCTCTGTGCCAGAGACGGTGCTGCCCGTCGGTGACACGGAGCTGGAACAGACGGGCCCGTCCGCCTGCAGGAGGGCACAGAAAACGCTCAGGGAGGAAAGGCGGGGTTGGAGGATCAGCGTGACCCGGGAGGTTTGTGACTGTCTCCATAGCAGACCCCCAAGAGCCGGGCAGGTCTCTGTCCCCAGTGACTGGCACAGAAGGAGCACAGGGAAGATCCAGCCAGAGGCCAGCAAATAGCCGTGCCCACAGGTCACAAACAAATGGCCACAGAAGTTCCTGTAAGAGACGCGAGTGGCACCCCGTCCAGCTTTGCTCCCACCCTGGGTAGACTGCAGCTCGGGAGCTGACCCCTTGCCCACGGCCAAGCTGACAAGGTCAGACCAGGGTAAGGTTCTCATCTCCCAGCACCGGCTGCTTTAGCCCTGGCGTCTGGACGCAGGAACCTGGTGTTTGTACACCTTCGCTGATGCTCTCTTCTCTTCTTCAGAAACGTCCGTTCTGTGGCTCAGGCGTCAATGGAAGCAGAAAGAACCCACTGTTCTCCTAGAGGTCTCTTTGTCTCCCTGGCATGCTACACAGGGCCGAGCTGCAGAGCCCACCAGCCCGCTGGGGTTTTATGTGGCAGAGAGAGCTGCGCCTGGAGGCGCCAGTTGTCAGAGGAGCTGGAAACGTGCACTTGATGGTCTGAGACCTCCAGGCTGGACGGGTTTCCATGGAGAAGGCTGAGGGTCTGTCTGGAAGACCTCAGACCCAAGGGGCAGGGGCAGAGGTCTCTCTGGTGCTGCGTCCCAAAGAAGGGGCAGCTGAGCCTGGCGTCAGGGTGGGAGGCAGGGAAGGGTGGCCCGTATGTGCTGTGCAGGGCCCTGGGAGACCCCAGGAGACGGGAGGAGAGTGAGCTCCATGCCCTGCCTGGAAGGGTCTGAGGGAAGTGGATGACTCATAGGTACACTCACTCATGCCTGGGCCCCAGTGCACCTATCCCAGGAGTCAGGCACTGCCAGTCAAGAGAGACTGCGCAGGGGACACAGGGGGACTATGGCAGAATGAAGCCCTGGTTTCAGTGAAGGGCCTACTGTGGCTGATGACAGGGCCGCTGGCCGTGCTGCCCCATGCTGGAGGCTGAGGTCGGCCAGGAGCAGGAGATGAGAGGTGGGGCCGGGCGGAGGGGCACGCGGCCCCGGCCATGGCAGAGCGCGGCCTTCCGCAGCACAAGCGCGGGCATGGCCTGGGGCCTGACCAGGAGCCAGAGGCCAAGGCGAAAGCTCAGAGTGAACCCTCCCAGGAAGAGGGCTCAGGACGCCCATCTGGACTGTGAGTACCAGCCATGTGCCAAGGCCCAGGGCAGACTGGCAAGAAGACAGGAGGGAAAGATAGGAGAGCCCAGAACTGGTGATGGGGATGTGGCGGGTGTAGGGCAGGCCTGGGACCGAGGGATGGTGCATTGCGCCCCAATGCAGACTTGGTCAGCACTTGTCCAGAGCGGGGCAGCCAGGCAGCACTGGGCACGGCGCTGGGTGAGCAGGACGGTGGTACATATTTCTGTAGGCTTTGACCTTGGAGAAGATCCTTCTCCTCGCTGAGTCATCCGTTTTTAAAATCCTCCCACTCACCTGCCACCACCACCTGCAGCTCTGACTACCTCGGCGGAGGCCCCTGTGCTGGCCTGTCCGGACACACACAGAGGGACGAAGAGACTTGTCATGGTGATTCAGCCCTCCCTGCAAAGCCCTCCCAGTTAGGGCGCTGCACTGGAAAAGCCCATCTGGACCCCGGCGCAGCTGCGCTGGACAGACCGTGCACCTGGATGAAGGCCCGCAGCTCACCTGGGCCTCAGCTCCCCCCGAGGTTGGCCCTGAACTTGGGTGAGCCCAGCTCACTCCCAAAACACACTGGGGGGAGAACGTGCACCAAATAGACAAAATAAGCCAGAAAAAGAAAAAATATATATATATACCTATAGTGGAAGAGGTCACAATTGCTGTGGTGAATAGGAAGGGAGGGACTTTAGTTTTTAGAGTGGTTTTAGATTCACAGAAAAATCAAGCAGAAACTACAGAGATTTCCCAGGCATCCTCTGCCCCCAGGCACAGCCTCCCCCCATCAACCTCTCCCAGCAGTGGTGTGTTTGTTACGATGGTGGACCGACACTGAGCATCACTGTCACTCCGAGTCCATGGGTTACATTAGTGCTCACTCTTGGTGCTGGACACTCCACGGGTTTGGACACGTGTGTAATGACATGGATTCACCATCAGAGTATCAAAGAGATAAAAACCCTGCCCTAAAGGTCCTCTGTGCTCCGTCATCCCGATCCCCCACCCCCGGCATCCACTGATCTCTTTGCTGTCTCCTAGTGTTGCCTTTTCCAGACGGCCATGTAGTTGGAATCATGCAGCACGTGGCCTTTTCGGGCGGGCTTCTGTCACTTAGTAGTAGGTGTTTAAGGTTCCTCCCTGTCTTCTGCGGCCAAACAGCTCATTTCTGTTTGGTGACGAATAATATCCCACTCCCTGGGTGCCCCACAGTGTACTAATCCATTCGCCTCCTGCAGGACGTCTCGGTTGCTTCAAGTTTTGGCAGTCATGAACAAACATACACATGTGTGCGCAGGTTTTCATGTGGATATAAGTTTTCAACTCATTTGGGTACATACAAAGGAGTGTGGTTGTTCCGTCATATCGTAACAGTATGTTTAGTTTTGTAAAACACACCGAGCTCTCCTCCAAAGGGCTGCACCGTTGTGCTCTCTCACCAGCTATGAATGACAGAGCTCCTGTTGCCCCACATCCTCGCCGGCATCCGGTGCTGCCAGTGCTGTGGATTTTTGCCATTCTGATAGTCGTGTGGTGGCATCTTATAGTTTTAATCTGTATTTCCCTGGTGACATGTGACATGGAGCATCCTTTCATATGCTTTTTTGTTATCTGTGTGTCTTCTTTGGTGACATGTCTATTCAGATCTTTTGTACATTTTTTTTTTTTTTGGAGACAGAGTCTCACTTTGTTGCCCAGGCTAGAGTGAGTGCCATGGCGTTAGCCTAGCTCACAGCAACCTCAGACTCCTATGCTCAAGCGATCCTCCTGCCTCAGCCTCCCGAGTAGCTGGGACTACAGGCATGCGCCACCATGCTTGGCTAATTTTTTCTATATATTTTTAGCTGTCCAATTAATTTCTTTCTATTTTTGGTAGAGACGGGGTCTTGCTCTTGCTCAGGCTGGTCTCGAACTCCTGAGCTCAAACAATCCACCTGCCTCGGCCTCCCAGAGAGCTAGGATTACAGGCGTGAGCCACCGCGCTCAGCCTTTTGTACATTTTTAATTGGGTTTTTTTTTATTGTTGAGTTTTAAGTGTTGTTTGTATATTTTGGATAATGGTCCTTTTATCAGATAAGTCTTTTGGAATATTTTCCCCCAGTCTGTGCCTTTTATTTTCATTCTCTTAATAAGTGACTTTCACAGAGAAGAGTTTTTAATTTTAATGATGTCCAGTTTATCAATTTTTTCTTTCATGGACTGTGCTTTTGGTGTTGTATCTAAAAAGTCATCACCATGCCCAAGGTCATCTAGATTTTTTTCTTATGTTAATTCTAGGAGTTTCATAGTTTTGCATTTTACATTTAATCCTACAATGTATTTTAATTTTTGTGAAGGGTGTACGGTCTGTGTCTACATTCGTGTTTTTACATGTATATGTCCAGTGGTTTCGGCACCATTTGTTGAAAAGACTATCTTGCTCCATCGTATTGCCTTCAATCCTTTGTTACAGAGCAGCTGGCTATATTTATGGAGGCCTATTTATGGGCTTTCTACTCTGTCCCATTGATTTAACTGTCTATTATTTCACTAATACCAGACTGTGTTGATTACCATAGCTTAATTATAAGACTTGGATGGAGTCAGTCCTCCAACTTTGCTCTTCTCTTTCAATATTGAGTTGGCTATTCTGGGTCTTTTGCCTCTCCATATAAACTTTAGAATTAATTTGTTGATATCTACAAAATAAGTTGCTGGGATTTTGATTGAGATTGCACTGAATCTATAGATCAAGTTGGGAAGAACTGACAACTTGACAATACTGACTCTCCTTAATCATAAACACTGAATATATCTCATTTATTTAATTTTTTGTTTTCTTTTATCAGGGTTTTATTAGTTTTCCTCATATAGATTGTATACATGTTTGTTAGATTTATATGTAATTCATTTTTGAGAGACTAATGTAAATGACATTTTCTCTTAATTTCAAATTTCACTTGTTTGTTGCTGATAAATAGGAAAGTGACAGACTTTTGTATATTAACCTTATTAACCAGACTTGCTATAACAGCATATTAATTTCAGAATTTTTATTTTAGTCCATTCTTTTGGATTTTCTACATAGACAATTATGTCATCTGTGAACAAAGACAGTTTTATTTCTTCCTTCCCAATCCATATACCTTTTATTTTCTTGTCTTGTCTTATTGCATTAGCTAGAACAACTAATACGATGTTGAAAAAGAGCGTTGAGAGATGTCATCTTTTCCTTGTTCCTAATCACAGCAGAAAAGCTCCCAGTTTATTAAGTATCATGTTGGCTGTAGGTTCTTTGTAGATGTGCTTTATCTACCTGAGAAATTTCCCCTCTACCTCTAGTTTGCTAAGAGTTTTTATAATGAGTGGATGTTCAGTTTTGTCAAATGCTTTTTCTGCAATTTTTGATATGATCACTTGATTTTTCTTATTTAGCCTGCTGATGTGATGGATTATATTAATTGATTTTCAAGTGTTGAACCAGCCTTGCATACTTGGAATAAATCCCACTTGGTCATGGTATATAATTCTTATTATACATCTTTTTTATACATTATTTTATACATGACTCAATTTGCTAACATTTTGTTGATGAGTTTTGCACCCATGTTCATGAGAGAGATTGTTCTGTAGTTTTCCTTTTTCTCATAATCCCTTTGTCTGGTTTTGGCATTAGGATAAGGCTGGCCTCAGAATCACAGGGAGTATTTCTGCTGCTTCTACCCTCTATAAGAGATTGCAGATAATTGGTGTAATGTTTTGCTTAAATACTTAGTAAATTTCACCAATGAAATCATCTGGGCCTGGAACTTTCTGTTTTTGAAGGTTTTTACTGATTCAATTTCTTTAATAGATACAGAGCTTTCAGATCATTTCTTTCATCCTGTATGAGTTTTGCCAAATTGTGTCTTTTAAGGAATTGGCTCATTTTATTTAGGTTATTAAATTTGGGGGCATAGAGTTGTTCATAGTATTCCT
Organism: Avahi laniger; assembly: GCA_963575035.1. Lineage (NCBI taxonomy): Eukaryota > Metazoa > Chordata > Mammalia > Primates > Indriidae > Avahi > Avahi laniger. Next base: position 8,429 of record CAUYSK010045442.1, on the reverse strand, counting down.
TTATTATCCTTGTAATGTCCATGAGATTTGTAGGCCCCTATTTCTTTCCAATTATTTTGTGTCCTCTCTCTTTTTTTCCTAGTTAGCCCAGCTAGAAGCTTATCGATCTTGTTGATCTTTTCAAAGAGCCATATTTTGGGTTTGTTGCTTTCCAATTTTTAATTTCATCAGTTTCTGCTCTAATTTTTATTATTTCTTTTTCTCTGTTTTGGATTTAATTTACTCTTTTTTTTCTAGCTTCTTAGGTGATAGATTTTCGCTCTTTCCTCTTTTCTAATATACACATTCAATACTATAAGTTTCCCTCTGAGCATTGCTTTTGCTGCAACCACAAATTTTGATGTTTTATGTTTATTGTTATTTAGTTGAAAATATTTTTAAATTTCTCTTGAAATTTCTTATTTGACCCATGTGTTATTTAGAAGTGTGTTGTTTAATCTCCAAGTACTTTGGGATTTTCCAGTTATCTTTCTGCTATATATTTCTGCTTTAATTTTATTGTGGTCTAAGAGCACACATTGTAAAATTTCTTTCTTTTCTACGTGTTAAGGTGTGTTTTATGTCCAAGACCATGTTTTGTTTTGTTGAATGTTCCATGTGATCTTGAGAGGAAAGCACATTCTGCTATTGTTAGACGAAATAGCCACAGATGTCTGTTATATCCAGTTGGTTGACAGCGCTGTTGAGTTCAGCTGTATCCATGTGGATTTTCTGCTTGCTACATGTGTCCTTTTCCTTAGCCTACCGAGGTGACAGATTATGCTAATGATTGAGGGGTGTTAAAGTCTTCAACTGCAGGGGTAGACTCATCTATTTCTCCTTTGATGACGACCACTTTTCGCTCAGGCACTTTTTGCTCTGCTGTCAGGTGCATGCACGTAAGGAATGCTGTGCCTTCTGGGAGAACGGGCCCTTTATCGTTATGTAATGAGGGGTGCGGTTTTAAGTCAGGCGGTTAGAAAAGGCCTTTCAGGGAAGTTGACCGAACACCTGCTGGCAAAGTGGACTGGGCAAAGGGTGAGACTGACAGTTGCCACACCAGAAGCAGCCAAAGGTCAGATCCTGCCACCGCCAGCTGAAACTTCACCCCTAGATTTTCACTGGCCTAGAACAAGCCAATCCAAGCTTGACCCACAAATGCTGCGGGATCTAGGCCCAGCTGTCATCTCCTCATGACGCTTACCCTCCGTCCCTAAGCTCCATCCACCCTGGCCTGCTCTCTCTTCCTCTGACCCAGTGAGCTGGTGACTGTCTCAGGGCCTGCACATGCCCTTTCCCCTGCAGGGGTGCAGTTCCTTCTGCTCAGCACCTAGTCAACTCCCAGTTCTATGCGTCTTGGCTTCCACGCCACCTCCACTGAGCAGTCCTACCTGATGATCCCATCTCATGTCTTATTGCACACCCCTGCATGTTTCCTTCAGAGAAACTGAACAGCTGAGACAGATATGTCATTAGACTGTAATTTCCCTGAGAGCAGAGATGCCATCTGTTTTGCTTCCATGCTGATCTGGTGATAGAGCAGACCCTCAGTGAATGTGCTCTGGACAAATGCATGAGCGAGAGGACAGAGCCCATGACACTGCCTGGGATGATTCAGACCCACCAGAGCTGGTAAGTATGAGCATCATCCACAGTGGAGGGATCTCAGAGATTCAACCAGCTCCACCAGGGCTGCCCAGACTCTAGGAGTGGAGCTGGGATTCAAACCCACAGCTTCTGATCACATTTTGTATCTCCTTGAAAGGAATAGACCTGCCCTGGAGCCCAAGTGGAAGGAGAACTTCCCAGCTCTGGGGGTGAAAGGTAGTGGCCCCTTTGCTGCCAAGTGGAGTCTCTCTAGCTGGGCCCCACTCTGGTGACAGCCAAGCCCATCTGGGCACCACCACACCCCTCCATTTTGTCTTCGCACCAGCAGGGTGTCCCCGTCGCTCCCTGCAGGGAAAGCCAGCACAGCCCTTTTTGCAGCAAGATCCTTTCCACATCCCGGCCCTGCTCCATCTGTAAATAATTCAAAGCACTGAGCCCTTGCAGATCCCTGCAGGCTGGGCGTCCTCCCGGGAAGCAGTCGGAATGAGAAGAAAGGGCTACCTCTCAACCCTGAGTTCAAGAGATGTCCAAAGCTTTTAATTTAGTTTGATTGATTTAATATCCTGCATCCTGGGAGCTGAGCTCAATGTGATCCTGGCTGCTCTCCTCTCCCTGCTAAGCTGACGGGAAGCAGTGCATTACAGGGCTGGGGAGAATAGTAAAACGCTTCCTCTCCATTGTTCACCCAGCAGGCAGAGGCTGTTTGCAAGGAGGAGCGATGGGCCCCTGGTGGCTGCCCCTGGATCATCCTGAGCTGTGTTTCTTGCCAAATTCCCTCTCACTGCGGGGCCCCCTTCCCTCTACTGCCCTGGCGGACTGCGCCACCTCCTTGCTCAGGGATGCTTCCCTGGACAGACACCTGACGCATTGGACCTTCTACTGCACAGACATTTTTACAGAGTGGTCCTTTCTCCAGTTTATTCTCTACCCGCACCAACGGGGACACGTCCACTGGGTTCTGCCACTATTCCATTTGCCTCCTGCAGGAAGCCATTCGCTGATCCAGGACTCAGCCCACCTTCTTTGCAGCTCTGTGATGTGAACACCGACCCACCTGCACACAGATCTGTGGCTCTCATGGCTTAGACAGCATCATTTCCCCAATAGCCCAGAGGGTGTCCTGCAAGCTGCCTCCAGCACTGAGCCGTATTTGTTCTGGAGGCCTGAACTACCCACAGCAGCAATCACAGAGGGTGTAGCCAGTGAATGGCGTGACTACTTCCAGAGGAACAGGCCTCTGGGATCCCTGAGGGGAAGAAGTCGGGGCCCCAGCTCCGACCACCCCTCTAGGCCTCTTCTGTGCCTGGGACACACTGCATACATGGCCACACCTCTGGTGACACAGACCCTGGCTTTCCAGTTCTTTCTGTATGAGCTCACCCCCCGACCTTGGCCTGGCACTGACAGCCCCAAGTCCCAGCAGCTCCCCTCCCTCCAGGCCTACCCCTGCCCCAGCAAACTGGAGGGAAGTCTGGGGGTAGGGGGTAGCCAGGTGGCTTATGTGAGCACCCAACAGTGTCATCAAGGGCCCAGTATGTCCAGCCCTGCTCACCTCCACATGCCCATGGTGGCTTTCTGGGCAGTCTCCAGAGAGCCCAGCAGTGCCAAGAGACCAACGAGACATGTGGGTCCAGAAAATAAAAAGAGGCGTCTCCTCTCCCACCTGCACCTTTGCACTAACAGCCTCTGCCCGCAGCAGCCCATAAGAGGCCATGCCACGTGTCCCCATCAACACTGGTCAGAACTGCTCGACCCTTTCACCTCCCCAGGCAGTGAGGAGCCCTCCCTGGATGCGTAGGAGGGTGAAATCCCAACTAAGTAAGACTTTCAGCAAGGGAGGGAGCCACGGCCACTACGCTCTCCCTCTGGGAGGAATGTCCATCCCTCGCTCTCACATCTCCAAAGCCAGCCTGTCCTCAGGACCCCGCTGACACCATGAGCCCTGCGGACAGCGCCTGAGCCCACACTCCCACCACCTGTCCACAGCTGACCCTTCCCGGCACTGTCGACCTGGCCCCAGGCAGGCAAGTGGGGACCTCCAGGCTGTACCTGTAGAGTGGACCCCCATTAACTGTCCCTCAGCTGGCGGGACCCGGGGCTTCTCCTGGTGTGGTCTGCATGGTCTCTGTCACTGCCTGGACTTCATGTTCATGAAGCAGTGGGACTGTACAGCTTGGGAGGGGCCAGCGGGCCACTCAGGGGCTGTGAGCTGTTCCCAGGGTAAAGCCCCCAGGGGGTGGAGAAGCTGCTTAAAGCTGTGACCCTATGGACAAGAGTACCAAAGGACACATTCAACCTGGCGCCCCAGGAGATGTCCCTGTGCATTCTCATTAGTCCTCAAGCTCTAGGTAAACAGCAGCCCTATCCACACCCTCACCTTAGCCATACCTGCTACCCTTGTGCAGTCAATGCACACCTCGCTCAGCCCACTGCGTGCCAGGCACCAGGGAGCACAGCGGATGAGGCCTTGCTCGCGGGAATCCTGCATTCTTGGGCTTCACACGGAGAGCCTCGTCGGTTCTCATCACCTGGTGAAGGAGCTTCTAGGACCCCGTTATCACCCTGTGGACGGAGGAAGCTCCACTCAGAGAGGGCACGGGGCCCATGAACGGCAGAGTTGGAGATGAAGTCAGGTCTGATTGGTCCAAACCCCCATCACTGTGCATTGCTCAGAGGATACCCTGTGTTTGGAAGCAATAGAAATATCCAGATGTCTCTACAAGCTGCATGGTGTTTGCCGGCTGTGCTTGGTGCGATCTCAGAAACAAAGCTCATCGAATGGAGAGTGAACAGGCCTCCCAGATCATGCCTGGTGAGTGGTCGGCATTCAGTAAAAGCCAGTCATTGCTGCCCTTCCTAGCAGGTTCCCCACCTGCAAGCTCAAAAGCCTTGAGACCAGGCAGATGAAAAAGGCCCTGGCAGGGAGTCCTGCAATCCCCAGGACGCAGTGGGGCCTCGGTGGCTTCCTGGTGGGGCGGAGGCCAGCCAGGCAGGGGTGGCCCTGAGCAGTGGCTGTGGTGACCAGCAGTTAGAGTCCAGGCCTCCAGGCAGCTTGAGGGAGGGGCCGCAGGAGGTCCAGCACGTCAGCAAGCGGAAGGAGCACAGCCCAGGGTGAGAGGTCAGAGTAGGACGCCACTTCCCAGGCAGGGAACAGCGAGAGCAAGACGTCTCAGCCGTGAGTTTACAGCCTCCAAGCTCATGCTCTGGCTCAAGGGCTGGCTTTGCTGCTCACGACACATATGACTTAGATAAGTCCCTTCAGCTCTGGAATTCTTGGTCCTCGTGTGATTAGTGAAATAAAAATTAAAATAAATGTGCCAAGCATAGTAGGTGTTCAATGCACATTAGTTGTGGTTTTCAATTACTGGTGAGACCCAGACCACTAGGACGATTTTCCATCCAGGGGTTGCAAGTTTGGCTATCCCAGAGGTGTAGGTGAGACTCATGTCCTGATTTCTGCACAGGTGGCAGAAGCCAGGGATTAGATCCTGCCAGCACATCTGATGAACTAAGACCAAGGATGACAACTGTGAACTTCACAATAAAGGAGCAGGTGGCTGACACTTATAATCCCAGCACTCTGGGAGGCTAAGACAGGAGGATCACCCAAGGCCAGGACTCGGAGACCAGCCTCAGAAACATAGTGAGACCCTATCTCTACAAAATATTTTTAAAAATTAGCTGAGTGTGGTGGTACACGCCTGTAGTTCCAGCTACTGGGGAGGCTGAGGCAGGAGGATCGCTTGAGCCCAGGAGTCTGAGGCTGCAGTGAGCTATGATGATGCCACTGCACTCCAACCCGGGTGACAGAGTGAGACCCTGTCTCCAAAAAAGAAAAGAACGAACCCAGGAGCAGCTGGCCAGGTGCCAAGGGAGGAAGGAGGGAAGGTGCCAGCTGAGGAAGTGGGAGCCGGGCAGGCAGAGCACAGATGCCAGTGGGGGGATGGGACAAGGGGCACGGGACCGACACCGGCAGGTTCTTTTCCAATCCCAGAGCCCTAGAGAAAGTGTCCACCCCCAATGCTCAGCCCCAATTCGCCGCTCTGTGGGGCTTCCTGCTTTCTCTGAAGACAGAATATTTATCCTTCCAGGAGGGGCACCTCCAGGCAAGGGTCTTCCCTGGCCCTCTTGCAGACTTGGAAAGACACCCCAAGAGTAAATCACAGACTCATCGTGACTTCACGCAAGGGATCCGCCTGAGATCGGTGGCTCCCCAGGGCAGTTTCCTAAGCAACAGCAACCAGGGAAAGATGTAGAAGCCATGTTCTCCTCAGGACGGATCTGAGTGTGCGGGACGGAGACCATCACAAGCAGCGGGAACTCCAGAAATTCCCTTTCTGGGTATATTTAAAACCCTCTTTATGTCTCCCCTCCAAGAAGACCCAAACCCTGGCCATGCTCCGATGTCCTACAGTGAACTGTTTTCCCGAGGCTGGTTTTTAAAAACAGAAAACAGGAAAAATGCGCTGGCTATGACTCCTTTTCCAGGCACACGACAAGGAGAATCAGCACTCATTCTGCCAGCGTTGAAGCCCCTCGTACCTGTCCACAGTCCCCCATCTGAACCCTCGGGCCAGGTGCATTTCAGAGCCAGAATTTCCTGGGGAAGGGAACAGGGCGCATTTGCTGCGTGAAGTCCTCAGCTGGGTGGGGGCTGAAGCCCTCACTCTGTCGGCATTTTGCACCTGCAGCAAAATGCGCCATGTCCCCAACAGGGGACAAACAGAGGCTATTTATGACTCCATGGCATTTGAGAGCAGCTTTTCCTGCCAGAGAAATTTCTTTTTTTCCGTATGGAAAGCCGATGGCTAATGCCGGCTTGTCGTCTGCCACGCTGCCTTGCACACGTGGGTCTGGGATGAGGGGACCCCGTGGTCCATTTGTCCATCCTGCACAGACGGGACGCTGCTCATTTCCTATAACTGCTTAGTAAATATTTGTCATCGTAGGACAAATCTTCTTTCTTATTTTCCTTTTTAATATTGCCTGGTTTTTTTTCAGTTATTTCTTCTTCTGTTCAGATACTAGAATCAATTTGTTCTCCGATGTGAAAAATTCTGTTATAATTTTGAATTATAATTGTCATCAAATTGATATTTCTGTTTGAGGAGAATTATCATCTTTAAAACATTTGGAATAATCACCCAGGAATGGGGCACACATCTGTAATTTCTTTAAGTTCAAATTTTTCAATGGAAGTTCATTATTTTCTTTCAAAAGGACTTACTATAATAATTTTGGTAGATTGATTACTAAGTAACACAGTTATCATCCCTTTTACGATTGTTATGACAATTTCTAAGTGTTTAAGCTGTTGTATGCGAGCAACATCGATTTACCCCTATTGCTAGATCTTGGATCCAGCAATCTCGACGGCCTTCCCAACACCGCTAAGAGCGTATCCTGCAGGGTCTCAAGCGCCGACTCGTGTAAATGTGCACATAACCTGCAAAGAACGACAGCTCGACCTCTTCCTTCCAGTACTCACAGCCCCCCCTCCTCACCTCCCCTACCTTTTGGGAGGGAGCAGATGGAAAACGTTTATCTTACTCCGTTCTTTGAAAAGAGTGGACATAATATTCTAATGTTATAAAATTATCGCGTGCCTGAAATAAACTTGGAACAAATGCTACCTAACATATGTATATAACATATATAATAATAAATATATATTATTTTTATGTACTGCTGAATTCAATTGACTGTATTTTTATTTAGAACTTTTGCATCCACGCTCACGACAGAAATTAAACTATCATTTTATTTTTGGTATTGTCCTTGTCCAACTTTGGAATCAAGGACATTTCAGTCTTATACAAAGAACTGGGAAGCTTTCTGACTTCCTTGTCCCTCCATATTGGAAAGGAATTCGTTGTTCTTCTAAGGTCCTGGGAAACTTACCCTCAAAATTGTAGTAATCAGATCAGCTTGGTACTGGCACAAGAACAGAGTCATTGACCAGTGGAACAGAACTGAGAACCCAGATCTAAAACCATCCTCATACAGCCATCTAATCTTTGACAAAGCAGACAAAAACATACACTGGGGAAAAGAATCCTTATTCAATAAATAGTGCTGGGAAAACTGGATAGCCACATGTAGAAGATTGAATCAGGATCCACACCTTTCACTTCTCACAAAAACCAACTCACGCTGGGTAACAGACTTAAACCTAAGGAGTGAAACTATTAGAATTCTAGAGGAAGATGTTGGAAATACTCTTCTAGACATTGGTCTAGGCAAAGAATTTATGAAGAAGACCCCAAAGGCAATCACAGCAACAACAAAAATAAACAAATGGGACCTGATCAAATTAAAAACCTTCTGCACAGTCAAAGAAACTGTCACGAGAGCAAACAGACAACCTACAGAATGGGAGAAAATTTTTGCATGCTACACATCCGATAAAGGGCTGATAACTAGAATCTACTTGGAACTCAGGAAAATCAGCAAGAAAAGTCAAACAACCCTATCAAAAAGTGGTCAAAGGACATGAACAGAAACTTTTCAAAAGAAGACAGAAGAATGGCCAAAAAACATACGAAAAAATGCTCAACATCTCTAATCATCAGCGAAATGCAAATCAAAACCACAATGATATATCACTTATCTCCAGTGAGACTGGCCATTATCAAAAAGTCCCAAAACAATAAATGTTGACGTGAGTGCGGAGAGACAGGAACACTCATGCACTGCTGGTGGGACTGCAAACTAGTGCAACCTCTGTGGCAAGCAATATGGAGATACCTTAAAGAGATACAAGTAGAACTACCATTTGATCCTGCAATCCCATTACTGGGCATCTACCCAAAAGAACAAAAGTCACTCTATAAAAAAGACAC